>OZ007506.1:2754946-2877950 GCA_963931865.1 Axinella damicornis | reverse complement strand
TAACACTGTGTGACAGCAATAAACATACACTTCACAGTAGGTCACCCAAGATGGGGGGGGGGGGGGGGTTCTGTTCCCATTAAAAGGTAATATACTTTGAAGCTTAAGACATGCACTAAAGACCTGAGGTTGTAGTCAATAGTAGCAGCCGAAACTGCCTGCGGTAAGTCAAGCTGAGACATCATCGGGAACAGAGCCTGGAAGAAGAGAGATGAAAACTGAATAGATGTCATTTTGCACGGTGCTGTAATACACAAAAAGTTGATGGGATCAAAGTCATCAGACATGCATACATACACTGCATGAGTCTAACCTGCATTCCTCCAAGTGAGTGTAGAGTGCTATGAAATAGTGTACTCACTACTGGATCAACACCCTGCAATAGAGAAGTAGGTTTATACCACAGAGATACCATTACGTCCAGAGAATGGATCAGGTATGTGCTCATACACACTAGCTGTGTGTGTGCACCGTATACACACTAGCTGTGCATGTGCATATACCTCCAGCAGTGTAGCATGAGGGGAGTGTGCAAAGAAGGAGGGGTTCTCAAGGGGGGAAGCCTCCAGACACAACTGTCCATCGACTGCCTTGGCATTGTAGGAAAAGAGCACGGTACGGGAGAGGTGGCCATCAAACATGAGCTGAGGGGAGAAACAGTAACTTCAGGTGAGTTCAGGTTTAAAGCACCGCACAAAACTTACATCCTGCATCAATACATTAAGATTTTAACCAAGTGTTTGTGTGTGTGTAACGGAAGTGGGATGTTCACTGACATAGGCTACTCACATAGGCGAACGAGGGGGGAGTAGCTGAGCGAGCGAAGCTACTTGTACTAACTTAACATAAGAGGATCCGATATGAGATTAGAATCCCACAAGTTGAAGGCAAATTTATTTGGCAGCAATTTCAAAGCAATATGCATTGTGTGCAGTGACAGGATCTGCTGATCCTTTAGTTTTCCCCCACTGGGAAGGAGCCATGTGACATTTTGAGTCACATGTTGAGTGAAATTCGTAAACTATGTGGCTGCTTATATGATCTGCTCTACATCTTTGAAGGTTCCTCTTGACATGCCTCACAACAGAGGAGGAACTACCACAGGTATTCTGCTGTCCAAGTGAATCTTCTCATACGTCAAAAAATTTGCTGCCATTTCTTTACACAAGTAAAAACTCAGGCTGCTTAACTATGATCACATGATATCTGCTCCTTAATAACAGAGTAAGAGATCTGAACTAGAGTGACGTTGAAGAGGCAAACTACACACCGTCATTACAAAGATGTAAAATTCAACATGCGGTCTGCTTTATTGGACCAGGTCAAGTATTTTATCAGAACAAAAATATTAATGTTATTAGTACAAGCACAGCAGGTTACAAGTACGGTTGCTACTTCCTTGTTGGCACATTTAATTAGGTGACACAGTAGCCGTTCAACACCTACATACTTCCCTTTACGGTCAATGCAACCTTGGTACTAGCTAAATGATGAGCAATGTATGGGACAGAATAGTAAACTATACAATGTCATATACCTTCTTTTCCAAGGCTGTTAGTGGTACATCACTTTCAGCATCGAACTTGAATTGACTCTAATAAAAGAGAAGTTGTCATATACGTAGTAGCAGATACTCTTCGACTATATTCTTGCATAACATTTGATCTTCTACCGTGATTATGATACATACTGAAAATGTACCGTGATTATGATACATGCTACCAAAATCAAGAAAATCATTTCTATACACGTTTTCCTAATTATAGCAGCACATATTTGCATGTATTTGGGCTATGAGACAAGTTCAAAATTAGGTCAAGGTTCTACATGGGACTACAAGTGACAGCTTCAAGTACTTCACAAGCACAACCTTGTATGTGGGTCCCAATTTGTGCAGGACAGCAACTCTTTCATGACTGAGAGGCTCCTTGAAGAGGTACACAGCTGACATCTGCCCTTGGAACACAGCATCCACTGTGGACACCGGAGAACTACCCAGGAAACACTTGTCGTACACCTGCAGTAGCGGAACCGATTGCCTCTTATAATGAGTTACTAAGTACACAAAACTATGTTGAGCTACACTTGTGGCATCACTTAAGAGCTTCCGTTTCTAAAGGTTTGAATAGGTAGTAATGTACACCGCAAAACTAATCAACCCAGTTAGCCACTTATACTGCATGACAATCATACCAATATATACATACGCAAATTTTATGATGCATTAGTATCACTGAGTAACAGCAATGTGGTCATAACAACAGTGGACAACACATTCAGTAATTCCAAAAATAGTTTAGCTACTGTGGAACTTCTCTATATATTTCTATTTCCGCTTACATCATCAGTGCTCGGGAGGGTGACGTCCGTGCTGAGAACTGCCCTCCCATTCACATAGCAGCACAGCTCACTGCTCTTGAAGCGATGATGCATGTACACCACAGTCATCATGTACCACTGAGGTGTACATACGTAGGAAGGAGAAGATGAAGGACAAAAAAATATCGTGTAACTTACTGATCTGCACTTCTGGTTGGATGCAACAGTATTAGCCTCGTTCCCAGGCCTACCCCGTTTTTTCTGTGTTCTGTTCTTGGTTTGTGGTGACGGATGCGGAAGAACGGCACAGCGAAAAACGGGGAAGGCCTGGTATTATCATTGATGTCAGGTGGACGTGGGGGGGGGGGGGGGGGGGGGGGGGGCAAACCGCAAAAACCTGCCAACGAAGTTGCATACATCATCTGAGAGTCTCGACGTAGCTTTCGAACCGAGCCGGCTGGATGATGAACTGCTTCAGGACCTGCTAAAATGACTACGGGCCCCGCCCTCCCTACGTCCACCTCGCGTCCACCTGACATAACTCACGTGATGAATGATACCAGGCCTTCCCCGTTCTTCACCACTCTTCCGCATCCGTGTATTACTGTCAACACAAACCGGTAAGCCTGGGAACGAGGCTACAACAACATATCCTACAGTATTTGAAATCAGTATCTCCAGCCTTGTCAGTCACTCAAAGAAACAAGTTTGCCAAGCTGTGCATCAGGCACTAGCTATAACTGAAGCATATCATGCTGGGTACAGTATACATAAATCTCACCTGGTAGGACTGGAATACAAAATTCACCAGGTGGGTCTGGGGCTTCTTGTGCCCTCTTCCGACCGTCTCCAGTACCACAGTGTTGCCAATGAAGTGGGAAGAGTAGCCCATCCCCTTCCCTGTACGAAACCTGCAGTACAAAGCATACAAATCATGTGATTTGTATGTATGTACGGGCTAGGTAGAATTTGGGCTTCCATGCTATTAGACAAGCTTAGCCTTCTAATAAATCACTGAATGACAGCAAAAGTCAAAAGTATAACAGAAGTACACTTATTATCCCTTGAAATCAACAATTCCTTGACTAAATGGCTGTGAAGCTGATTTCATAGCTGTAATCACAGAGTCGGTAGACTCTGTATGTAGGGATACGACGTACACGCAATATATGCTAATACAAAAAAATCTCTCCAAATCTCAGAAACGGTACACTTATAAGCCTTCATAACCACATACCGTTCATCTTTGAGTGTTTTCATGACCAACAAGACTCCTCGCGTCGCGAAAACCCGTCGCGAAAGTACCACACCAGGTACTCGCAAAACGGGCAAATTGTTTTTCTTTCTTCTTCTTCTTCTTCTTTCTTCTTTCTTCAGACGGGCTAGCTCAACGTCGCCTCAATCACCCATGATGGTTTTCGCACGAAACAGCAGCATTTTACACCGAGCAGTGCACCAGCCCATCGCTTTTTCGCTACCTCCAAGTCTTCACCAGGCTGCTGCAGCTGCCCACTCAACAAATATGGCTTCTTTTGTCACACCATTTTCTCGTTTGTACGCATGCGCACTTTAACGAGCACTTAGCAACGATGCGTAATTATTACTCAAGATCGCTGAATTAGAAGTGCCCTGCGCCGTTGTGTTGTCGATCGAAAGAGGTACTTCAGACTGAGGTAAATCCGCTATGCGTATAATTTATGTATACTACTGTGTTCTGTGGGAAGGGCGAATGCCTATCTAAAGACTCAACAATAGTTCAATGTCGCTACCACTTGATATTATGGCTTAGCATCCATCCAGAAAGGGTTGACTTGAGCCGGATGCTTGGGTCTGACCCTTCCGCTGGCAGTCAGAGTCAATATTCCAAAGCAAGGGCACCTACTGCCTGTGAGGACACTGAATTCTGCTCTGTGATGGCAATTTTCAGCTCAAACATGCACCTGCTGCTAAAAAATGAACGTAAACAAGTAATAAAAAACATTTCAAAATGTAACAGGATGTAGGGATACCAGAACGGCAAAAAGTAAGGAAACAAGGTAGGGATGATCACACAAAACAGTGAAGTATACAATCCCCCTACATATCTTTTTTCATTCGAGGGGCAACCGCACTCCTGGTAGCCGGTTGCGACTCGACGGTAGCGCAAGCTAGGTATTGCAACTCATTCCAATTAACGCACATGCCACGCGACGTCAACGTCGATCGATTGAGCTGAGTCAGCAATGGCGGCCCAAGGAGAACTGTTACAGCACTCACAACTTCGCCAGCACGGTGAGTTTTGGCATGTAAGCGTCAGTGAACGACAGCGATCACGGCCTTGTGGTCAGAATCTTCGTGTGCCTTTCCTAAGAACGGTACTGCCACCGGAAGTCGAAGAGAGCGCTCAAGCAATGGCAGCCACGGCGAGACAAAAGCGCTCATATCTCCACTACCAAGGTGAGTTTCAACACCAACTTTTTACATTCAGGTCAGGGCATGATAGCGATCACGGCGGTATAGTCAGAATTTCTGTAGGCCAAGCCTAAGTACTCAAACATTATATATATTATATTGGATTAATTATTTATTTACGCGGCACAATTTTTCCCCTACCAGGAGTGTAAATACACGTATTATGGAAAAGATCTCTGTAGGGGGGTTGTATACTTCACTGTTTTGTGCGATCATTCCTACCTTGTTTCCTTACTTTTTGCGGTTCTGGTATCCCTACATCCTGTTACATTTTGAAATGTTTTTTATTACTTAAAATTATCAGTTAACAAACTCACCAGTAGACCACTGGCTTATAGTAGTCTCTCTGGGAATCATAAGGCTTCTCAATTCGTACCCACGTGGAAAAAGTGAATCCAGACTGAGTCGGCCACTTGGAGAGCGGGGGCAGTGCTATCGCCTAGAAAAAAGAAGGAGAGAGGCTACTGTTACATAGTCAGTAACTCAAACTACATTGTGTAATACAGATTAGGATTAATTACGCCACACATATGAGAGTAACACTACGAGATTCAACTCTTCCCACTTACCGCTCCGGCCGAACCTGAAAAGTTGAAGAAGACATCTGGTTGCAGGTTGATGGCCATGTTGTTCAGAGCCCCAATCAAAGTGTTGGAGTGGGGAGCCTAATGCACATGCAGTAAATGGATAACAGAAAATTATCCACCAATTTCTGAATGCAAGAATGCAGCAAAGGCTGGAAGGAGGGGAGAGGGGGTAGTCTATGGGTACCACTCTACATGCATGTACAGTATGTATATACACAGAACAATTTTTACAATGCTGTACATTTATTGAGCGGACTGCTTTCCAAGATAGTGACATTGTACGGTTGCGCTCTGACCTCACGGACACTTCGAGTTGCACTCTCACCTTCCGGACACTTCAGACTTCTAGCGGCTAGCTGGCAAGATAATAGCAACATCATAGGGTGGGCAGCTAGACACTAATGGCGGCTGGTGGAAGACAGAGAGCTCAGAACTCGACATCCTGGGGTTGCGCTCTCACCTCCTGGACACTAATGGCGGCTGGTGGAAGACAGAGAGCTCGATCAGAACTCGACATCCTGGGGTTACGCACTCACCTCCTGGACACTAATGGCGGCCAGTGGGAAGACAAAATCACCCACGGAAGCGGCCAACAACAAAGACAAAAGCGCTCATAACTGGGCAACCACAGCGAGTCTATGAACACCCATAATATGTTTTTGCCTTCCGCTACCTGCTACTTTCTCTCCACGTCGTTCACAGTGCCCAGGAGATCATTTAATTATTTCCTGCTTCCAATCTCTATCTTGGGAAGTGATACGCGAGCTTGCTCATTTTAATAATTATGAAGCACTTTAAATTACTATTATCCTATTTACCTATACCAGCTACCTGATTCACCTACCCAGTTCTTGACCTGCCCAGCATAGAGGTAAGAAACTACTGCTTTCAACTCTCTAACAGAGAGACTGTAGCTTCCCAAGACCTCTATTACTCTTGCCACTTGGTCTGGTGGTTTGGAGAGAGGGAAGGGAGGGAGGGAGAGAGGAGGGAGGGAGTGAGGGAGGGAGTGAGGGAGTGAGGGAGGGAGGGAGGGAGGGAGGGAGGGAGGGAGGGAGGGAGGGAGGGAGGGAGGTAGGGAGGGAGGGAGAGAAGGAGTTGGGAAGGGGGAGGGAGGTAGAGGAAAGTACTTCACAACATGGGTGGGAGCTTGTACTTACTCTCTTGCACTTACTGGCCACTCTGTCTGATTTGGTCCTGCGGAGTTGGTCCAGACATCGCTCTATGAGGTGCAGCTGCTGGCAGGCATGGATGTTGCCCAGGCTACGGTGCAGGACCACACTCAAAGTGCTCCACAGCTCACACTGTAAAGTAAAACATCAAGAAGATAGGGATAAATGGTCGCAGGTCTTAATACCACACACCAGCAATATAAGCCAAACGGAGACAATTTTGTCCCTTGCACTGACGATGTAAGCTCGTTCCCAGGCTCTCCCACATGCAAACAACAAAAAGCTGGGTGATAGCTTGGGAATGTGACTGGCACTTGAAACCGGAACTGGACAATAACCTTCAGACAGCTGCTAAGCTACGGCACGTGTTGGACAGTTTACTCCCCCCCCCCCCCCCCCCCCCCCGCATGTGGGCTCTTGGATAGTCACAAAACACCTTAATTGTTACTATAGCCAGTTGCCCAACGTTATTCTGTGCGCTTAGTGTGTGCCACGTGTTTGTGCACAACCATGCTTCACATACACACATGACTCAGGTTTTCTTTCAACAAAGTGATATGCTTGGCCAGCCTTTCCTTTCAAAACAACTGCTTTCTGTGTTATTTGGTAGCATCTTTCCCAGGCTGTCTCCCGCTTTGTTTTCAGCTAAATATGCGACCTTTGAACCGCCCGACCGAAAGCGGGAGAAGGTCATGTATTTAGCTATAAGCCGAGCGGGAGACGGCCTGGGAACGAGGCTAGTTACTTGGTAGTAACTGAGAGGTTAATTATCAAATAGCATAATTATCACATCTCTGGCAGCCAGTAACAAGTATGGTTTCAGTTTTCAATTTGATATGTACATGTAAAAGTTCATCATGTGTTATTGTACACAGCAACAACTTCTGCTACAACCACCCCATCTACTAGCCGGCTTCCTTGCGTGCGTGGAGCTGGAAAAAAACAGCAGAGCCACATATATCATGTTATAACATTAGCATAAGCAGAGTTGGGTAGCAGCACAGGATTCTGGCCACCATTTCTTCACCTTTCGTTGGCAGTATGTGACATCACACACATGTACATGTGTGGTGATCTGAAAGTACGAGTTGGCTGGTAGACACAATCCGAGTTGCCTGAAGTATCGATGAGTTTATCTATGGTACGCATCTTTAAAAATTGATGCCACGTCTCGGAACGCGTTTCGGAGATGCGTTTGCAGTGTGTTTCTGCCGCAAACTGGAAGGTTGATCTTCAGAAAACCAGAAGGCTTCTCCGAAAAACCGGAAGGCTTCTTCCGAGAATCGGAAAGTGTCTACCAAAGATGTAGAAGGCTTCTTCTGAAGAGCTCTGGCTTTGTACGCTCATAAGTTTCCGAATGAATGCTGCAGCTTTGCTTACAGATCTTCCGAGTTCATTTATTTTACATTCTTGGTTAGCCCTTCCACATACACGTTTAGGTCTTCCATGTTTGCGTTTGTAACGGAATTCCGGAACAGCGATGGAAAGGTTCCAAATTGTGGCTAAAGATGCGTACCATATGAGTTGAGAGTAGACATGAGGCATCCTTCTCGAAAGTAAGCTTGCCCTACCAATTGCCCTGCCAGGAGTGTGGTTGCCTGCACTTGAACACAATTCAAATCAGCAGCTATGCTCAAACTTGACAAAAACGTTGATCAGAATAAACTCAAACCTATACAACTAAGGGTAATGAGTCGACACTTGTCACCACTGTGGGAGTTAGAATGGCGTCATTATACCTGAAATGGCACACCTTCTCTATCACTGATGGTGTATACCAAATCCCTCTCCCCTCCCTCCCTCCCATACCTCTCCCACCTTCCTTCCCCTTTATCCCCCTACCCCTCTTCCCTCCCCTTTATCCCCCTACCCCTCTTCCCTCCCTCTTCCTCCCTCCCCCTTCCCTCCTCGCTCTCCCTCCTCCCTCCCTCCCTCCCCTCTCCCTCTCCCTCCCACCTTGCCCATCCCTATTCCTTCACCTATAGTGATGCAAGTCATGCCTCCTCGTGACCTCATTCCCACGCTCTTGTGCTCCGCTCCCACACAAGAGCCTGGGAACAAGGCTATCCTCCTTGCTAACAATAACGCTATTGTGTGTGCATATGAGTATATGCATGCTCTATTCATGCCTTTGAGCAGTGAATTAGATTGTATGCTAAAACATTTGCAAACACAGAGTGAACTTGTCATGACCATGTACAAACTCCACACACATATGCAAATACATGCACATACATGCTTGCATATCACACAGATACACAAACACATCCACCCACCCCACACACCCGCACACACACACACACACACACACACACACACAC
Source organism: Axinella damicornis (assembly GCA_963931865.1). Classification (NCBI taxonomy): domain Eukaryota; kingdom Metazoa; phylum Porifera; class Demospongiae; order Axinellida; family Axinellidae; genus Axinella; species Axinella damicornis. Next base: position 2,869,100 of record OZ007506.1, on the reverse strand, counting down.
ACACACTCACACACACACACACACACACACACACACACACACACACACACACACACACACACACACACACACAAACACACTCACACAAACATGCTCGTACACACCTGTAACTCCTGTGGCAGGTGGGGCAGCAGCTCAAGCAACAACGGAACCACACCCGGCTCTCTGATCTGAAAGTTCTCCTTCAGGTCAAACGGACCTCCTACCAACTGTGAAGGTGAGAAGAGAGTGTGTGTCACAGGCACAACCGTCACATAACCATTATGAGTTATCGATGTACTACTGAGGGCTGCTGATGACCACCATAGAGCAATCACCAGTGTCACCCTGCAACTCCCACCCGCAACCTGGGCAACTTCCCACAGCCTCAGCAGGACATTTGAGCCAGAGCGGTGGCAATATGAGAGGCGAACCAACAGTGTCAAGCGAGCACTGCAGCACAGCCAACAGAAATCCAAGTAGCATACCCATTTCACTGCTTTGTTGTTGACAACAGAACAGAGCTGAAATTGGCAAGCATGCCACTGTTAGCGGAGCATAATATCGCTTGGTGTTCCAGGGGTATAAGTAAATTTGAAACTTGGGGGGAAGTTGCATAGTCTCATCTGCTTCCACAGAGGTATGATACAATATATCCACCCTTGCCCTCTTTAGTATGCACAACAAAGGAAATTAATATCATCAATATCCCCCGAGCTCATGGGACGGTTACTTGTGGCATGCCTTATGGTCACTATCATCAGCGGGTACTAATTTTAGTGAATTTAGCAAATTGAAAAAGTTCAAAACCACAATGGACATGCAGGGCAAGCCGTAAGGTAGTTGCCTAGAAGCAGGCTGGGAACGAGCCTAGCTGCACAGTACGAGCAGGAGGATGCAATCAGAGTCTATCCACGAGATGAGAGCAAGACCTGAGGCATCATTCTGAAATGTTAGTTCGCTCTTCCTGTTGCACTAGCACATAAGCAGTATAGTTGCCACTTGAACGATTGTGGGAATCGTTATCCACAATAGTTATCACCAGGCAAATCTCCTATTTGCTAAAATTAGCACCCGCAATAGTAGTGACCCTAAGGGGGGAGAAGGGGGGAGGGGTTGCTGTATTACACAGCATGTAATGTAAAACTCCACACATGCAAAATATTGCAGCATTAGATTACTATGTGAAACATCATCACAGGTGTTACCTAGCCTTGTTCCCAGGCCCTTGTGCCACTTTCGGTTGCATGAAAGAATGCGGAAGGGCCTGGTATGTTTCCTCATGTGCGTTTCGTCAAGGGTAGAAAGGTGGTACAATGGATTTAATTGATTCTTATTGAACGTGGGCAAACTGGGGCTCAGAACAGCAAGAAGAGCAAATGTACGAGGTAACTTACCTCACGTATCTAGCTAGCGGGGGGTGACTGCCAAGCGTTGAACATGTAGTTGGTTGAGCAATACATGAACCTTCCTTTTTTCGTTCTGAGTATGCTATGCTCACGTGAGGAAACATACCAGGCTCTCCCCACTTTTACGTACTGCAAGTGACAAAAAGCTGGACAGCGGCCTGGGACGAGGCTAGGTGTTGCCTGTATAGGGGAGCATCTAAGTCTCCAAGCTATAATCAAAAGTCTATCAAATTATATCACTAGTGTAATCAGCTGGTCTGGCTGTGAAGCTCATTCAGATGACTATGAATCCACTTATGAGTGTCCTATTAAATGTTATGAATATCAGCAAAGAAATAATGGTTCACCTATAGCATTCCAAGCCTATAACCTCCTCCTCGAAACCATTGCTTTTCAAGCTAGCATTCAACTCACGCACTGGGAATGCACAAGCAGATGTATGCGGAAGACACAGTAGGACATGACAACAGCCTAGCTCACACAGAATGCTCTTGTTGGTAAATCCCTTAATGGAGTCCATAGAGAGACTTGAATCACAACACACTCTTACAGGCATGACCATGCAATAGGCCTAGCTCCTTTCCTGGAGGTATGCAGACTAAACCCGAGGTGAGGGAAAACCTCCACTATGTAGCCAGCATAAAATAGGCTATGAATTCTGGCAAGAAAGGCAATTCCAAATCTGTACAGGAAGACTAGTAGTTCTACCTCGCATAGACTGTCCTGTTTTAGAGCTGCCTGCCGCTGCATCTCTTGCCACAACCAACACAGATGTCTTACAGAACAAGGATATCACTAATTTTTATGACCTTAAAATGTCCCACACAAAATTCAGTGAGCTCCTATCAGTAAGGTAACGGAGGGGTTTCCGGACAGTCTTTTAATTCCGGACACGGCATTCATGCCCCTCACATTCGCTCCGTTAGCAATTCTTCCGAATTATGGTAAGTGCACATGCATACCCTACCTTCGAACTTTCCAACGCTGTGGAGTTGTTGGCAAAAACTGGTCCTAGAGAGCGAAAGCTGGGGCCGTGTCCGGAAATCCCCTACTGTCCGGAAACCCCCTCCGTTACCTTACCATCCACTTCACGGACAGCTTCAGGTTTGTATTACAAACGCATTGCAACTACAATCTCTTCTCTTTCACTATGACTCAGTACAAACTCACCAATTCCAGGAGGGGGTCAACAAGCTCCTTTGAGGGGTGGGGGTGCTCACTTTTTAGAATCAGCGAGGCTAGCTCGCGGGCCTTAGTCGCATTCAGGCGCTCAGAGAGCTTGCCAGTGCCAGAGAGGGGAGAGAGACTCATGGTTTTTTCCGCCTCTCCCGCGCGCTTGGACCCGGTACCCGACTCAAGGTGCTTAGGTGATTAGTTTTCGCAGCGGGGTGAGTCCCCAAAGTAGGCCCAAATTATGGAAAAACTGGTTCCGGATTCTAGACCAGACTGGGACAAAAATTGATGACGTATCTTCACGTAGTCGATGTCAGGTTTTGTTTTTGGAGGTCGAGAAACGCCGAATTCTTTGGATGCGAACCGCAATCACCTGTTGGATACCGCTGTTGGTATTGCTTGTTGGTATTGCCACTCAACAGCAAGAAGAGGTTGTTCGAGACCGACATATTTTTGCGGCATCTCACCACGACGAGTGGAATTTCGGAAGTACTACAGCGATGGGAGGAGGAGCTAGAGCTATCTTAAAGAACGTTCTCTCCGTAGAACAGGCGGAGGGAGTCGGTGCGCGAGTGCGAAGGAGTATAGGGGGTGCTGAGGTACGGTGGGACCGAGGGGGAATTCCCTATGCCAACTCCGCCTTTTTCTATCACTGTGCATGTGTATGTTTTTTTTTTTATAGCTGAGGAATCTCGACCCATTTCTGATGCTGGATGAGTTCAGGGTCCGCAAGCCAGCTGGATTTCCTGATCATCCTCACCGTGGTTTTGAGACGGTGAGTTCTCCATCAATTCCACAGATCTCTGTTGCTTGCAGAAATCCCTGCTTTCTTGTACGGCTGTACTGCAAACACTGAAAAGCTGGGCAGGAGCCTGGGAACACAACTAACTTCTAACTGGGCTCTTGGAGGACACCACCATGTAAAAGTTGTATTCATTTTGAGCTTTATGCACTCTGCTTAGCCTCGTTCCTGGCAGGCCTACTCCGTTTTCTGTTCTTTGGCTTGCGTTGACAATAATACACAGATGCAGAAGAGGACGCGAGGTGGACATATGGAGGGCAGAGCCTGTAGTCATTTCAGCAGGTCCTGAATCAGTTCATCATCCAGTCGGCTTGGTTCGAATGCTCCACGGCTAGTCAAGACTCCCAGACGATCTGCTTCATTGGCCAGTATTTACAGTTGGGCCCCACCTGACATCAATCACGTGATGGATAGTACCAGGCCTTCCCCGTTTTTCGCCACGCAGCTCTTCCACATCCGTTGTCAACGCTAACTGAAGAACAGAAAATGGTAGGCTTGGGAACGAGGCTACACTCTGCTGCTATTGTTTCCTTGTTTGTCTCCCGCTCACATCAAAGGATCGCTTTCATTGGTATTGTGGTGGGATACTGTAAGTGATCCTTATCTTTGAAGTGGGCTAGTTGGATTTACACAACAGTAACTGGTGCTTAAGGGTACTGTTGCCATTTCGGTCTCCGCCTTCTAGCTCGATAATATTCGTTTTCCGTATCTATCAACCCAGGTGACCTATATGCTCCAAGGTTCCTTCCAGCATGAAGACTTCTGTGGACACAGAGGAACCATCAACCCAGGGGATCTGCAAGTAAGCAAATCTCTTGGTATGTACAGGTATAGTCATTAACTAATTCTTTTTTGTAACTAATTCTGTGCGTACTCAACTTATATGGTATAACCATATATGTAATGCAATACTCGTAGAATCGGAGCATGCTATAGCATGGCTACATCAGGAGCCACTCATCTGGTTTTGATCTCTCCCTGCATATTGCAGTGGATAAAAGCGGACAGAAAGTATGCCATGACCTGAATGGATTGACATTGATCTGTCTTTGATCTCTCACAGTGGATGACTGCTGGAAGGGGGATTGTGCACTCAGAGATGCCGGGTGGAGATGGAGACAATGTTGGACTGCAACTGTGGATCAACCTCAAGGGAAAAGATAAGGTTTGATGACATTACTACAGCTCTCTTTCTCCTTGTCCTGTTACTAGATAGTTGTAGCCTCGTTCCCAGTCCCACGCCCAGCTTTCATCGCTGCTTAGTACGGTAAAGCGGGGAGGGCCTGGTACATTTCCTCACGTGAGTGACGTCAAGGGTAGAAAGGGGTAGAAAGACCGGAAGTTAAACGTGGGCGTAGTGGGTCTCAGAACAGCAAGAAGAGCGAAGGTACCAGGTAACACACCACACGTATCTAGCTAGTGGGGGGCGACTGTCATACTCACCGAGCGTTGAACGTGTAGATGGCTGAATAACACGCAAAAGTAGCGTCTTAGTTCTGAAAATTTTGCGGTTTTTCAATTACGTCATGCTCACGTGAGGAAATGTACCAGGCCCTCCCCGCTTTACCGTACTAAGCAGCGACGAAAAGCTGGGCGTGGGACTGGGTACGAGGCTAAGATAGTTGCTAATGGACAGTATATAATAGTATCTGTGGTTGCTATAATCATAATGCACTGTCTGCTGCATGGCTGGAATATTAAATGTTCATACACAGCATGTTGCAAGATTAGTATTGCTATGGCAACCACTGATTATGCTACACACAAAACGTTCATTTTGCATGATGATCTCCCCCTCCCTAATGTTCCTCAGATGGTGGAGCCTCAGTACCAGGAGCTGCTGAATAAGGACATCCCCCATGTTTCCAAGGATGGAGTCCATGTGGTTGTCATTGCTGGAGAGTCCTTGGGGGCCAGTGTGAGTATCCGCTTTGCTCTTATAGTGCCACTGGTGGGTGCGACTCACTTACCTATGGTTTGCTGGGGATGACAGACTAGCCCTATGCATTTGTTGATTACATGGCTTCCATGTCTGTAATAAGCATTTGTACCAGCACTTCCTGAAGCCAGCCCAAATGTAGACACTACATGATTCCTACATCAGTTGTTGCTAGGCAACTTGGGTGGTTCACAAATTAGCTCTATGTGCCAGCATTGCACTTTGTTGCATGACTGTTGTACATAATTATCTACTTTGAGATTCTTGTGCCGTGCAGTCTCCTGTGAGAACTCGCACTCCTACCAGCTACCTTGACTTCAAGCTGGATCCGGGAGCAACAGTGAACCAACCAGTCACTGAAGGTGGGCTGTTGTATTTTTCCCAGGTCTTCCTGGTAAAAAAAAAAAAAAAACCTATGTCCTTGTCCTCTATCAATCATATGCAGCTCATAGTTTCAGTGTACTGCAAGTGACAAAGAGATGGGTGGAGGGTTAAACATACAAGTGAAGGGATGCTTGGCAAGTTAGAATTCAGGAGACTTTTCACTGTGGCAATTGGAAATTTTCATGTTGACCACTCCTGTATTAATGTACATACTTGACTTGTGTGAGGAAGATTGGCACAGCCCTTCAATCTCATATATTGCCATTTGCATGCTCATAACACAACTGCTAATCATTGCATTGCAGGCTGGAATGGTTTCATCTATGTGATAAAAGGAAAAGGAGAATTTGGTAAGCATGACTGTGTGAAAGTACAGCTAAATGTGTACCTGGTTTTACTGTTTCTACTTGAGATTGTATGGCTCGAGCCACTAACTTCACTCTCCTTGTTTTGAGTTCTTCGTTATTAGCTTCACAGCCACCTTGCCTAATCCTGAATACCTCTTTGCATCAAACTTTCATATTTAAGAAAAGAGATGATCGGTGTTATCATAGAAATCAATTCCAGTTCTGATTCATACCTCTTTGCATCAAAAAGGAAGAAGATGATCGATGTTGTCATAGAAATCAATTCCAGTCTGATTCATACGTACTTGCTGTCACTAATCTATTAGGGGGTGATAACAACTGGACCAGAAGCGATGCTCACCACACATTAGTTCTTGGCCCAGGAGACCATGTTGTGGCCAGAAACACTGTAAGTATCAGATTGTGTGTGCTTGACTGATTGAGAGAGTGGTGAAAGTTGGATGTTCAGACTAGACTAGACCACTGTTTGCCAGTGAAGCAATTGCATAAGTTTGTCGGTGTGTCGAGCAATAAACTCTGCTGGAGTCTGGACTCATGCAGAAGTAGTCAGGGAGGCGACAGCTTGTGAGACCTCTGAGAATGCCCTGTATCTATTGCTGGACTGTATTTGATGGAATAGTAATATCCTGCAGGGAGGTGAGCAGTTGCACTTTGTATTGATCGCTGGTGAACCCATCAAGGAGCGCATTATACAACATGGCAAGTTGTTCTGTCACCTTGAGTCTGTATCTGCACAGCTCTATACAGTAGTGTTGCATCCACTGTGATATTGTTGCCATTGCAGTCATTATTGGCCTATCCAGGTCCGTTTGTAATGAACTCCCACGAGCAGATCAGTGAGGCTATAATGGACTTCTCCCAGGGCAGAAATGGGTTTGAGCGGGCACCAGGATGGAGGTCAGAAATTGGAAAATCAGCTCCCAGATGAAGAATGAACAATTCCCATAATTATTATCTCGACTTAAAGACCATGTTATTTTTACTGCATTAATGAATTTTTACGGTTGTTAAAAGCACTGCCATACAGTTGTTTATACAATCATACAAGTGAAAAACGCACTCCTGGTAGCTGGTGCACGGGAATCGTGGCCCAGGTCTCTTTACCTGGACATGCAGACTCTGATTGCATCCACCAGCACATACTAATGGCTACAACTAGCCTCACCACGCCCGTATGGGCAGCTCACTGCATGCTCATTCCAAATAACACATGTCAGTAAGCACAGGAACTTATGAGCGCGGCGAAGCGTGGTATAATCCTGCTGTTATGTATATTATCAATGCTTCATGGAATCAGGCAATTCAGACCTCTGTATTCTTTCTCTTTACCACCTAGCCTCAAGTTCTTTACCCCTCCCTAGCCATTTACCATATTCAAGACGTACTGCATGAACAGCTAGATCGGAGGCTTTGATGTTGCCATTGCGCACCAATGGATTCGTAGTACTCTGATCGAAATTCATGATAGTGCTAAGTTAATTGCTTCCAGATGTGGTCTGAGTTGCTGCCTGGAAGCAGCTCCTACAATTAAGAGTACCAAATTGCAGTTGTTGTCATGAAAGTTCAGTGAATGTGTGAATGGCCTAATGTAGCCTCATTCCCAGGCCTCCTCCCAGATTTTATCTCGCATCTCTACGACTCGTGAGATAAAATCTGGGAACGAGGCTATAGCCTATAATTATGTGCACAGTATAACAAAATTGCATACATCAATTTTATGAGCTACTTGAGGAGAGAGATCGAGAGAGAGAGAGCTGTGATTGGAGTGGGAGAGGGCTAGTATTGGCCTGAGAGCACATGCACATTAGCATGAGCTTTGCAGGAGAGTAATGTACGTTATGAAGTGCCATCCTGCTAATTGCATGCATGAGTATACACACTACTTCCTCATCTCTGTGATGCAATGACACTGTGATGCAGTATATGAGAAATGTATATCAATGTTCAAAGTCACAAATGCAGTGCATTGACAATGATTATCACAAGGTTCATGACCACAATTTTAATAAACATGACTATATAGCTTGACATTCAATAAAGTATATCGTCTACGATGTCACTAAACCTTTAAGGACACGTACAGATCTCGCATAGTCTTTGGGATTCAAAACTCTGTCAGGGAAAACTGATGCTGTTTCAGAATTCGATTCATCTAAACAGTCTATTTGCAGTTTACGATGACAAGTTGCTGACTTCACCATCTGCCAAATCTCTTGTGCCACTTTATTCATATATATCCCGTGAATGAGAACAATAGTTATGTACACTAGAGGTACAATAGCCAGCAGGAAGGACAATACTACAGAGACAACAAAGTATCTGAACTCCTGAGCTGTATAACTTAGTATTGTAAGGTACCACATAGCTAGCGTGAGAAGGAGAACAGAATCCGCAACATTGTAAATGTCCTTCTTGTAAGGCTGGATAACAAAAACTGCAATTGCAGTCAAGATGAGAAGCATGGCTACCAGTGCAAAGTAGTATGACGTCAGTGTTACGGAATAAACTAAGAGTATTGCTACTCTCACAAACATGTAAACTACAGAAAAGTATCGGCAATCACGAGTTCCATTTGTCCCATCCTTGTAGCAACCCTGAAAGCTCTCAACGAAGATGTGGAGGGCTCGAAACCTCCGATGGTATGAACCCATACACCTCTGGCAACATTTGAGAGGGTATAGAATCAGAATGAGTGGGGGCAGCAAGACAAACATAATTATAGTCGTGACTGCAACTAGAAAAAAGGGAAGATGTTCTCTGCCCAAGTAATCTATTGTGCCTTGATAATATACAACCTTCTCAATCTCATACCCCTCTGGTGACAGGAGGCTGGTAGCAAGCACAAGATCAAAGGATAATTCAGCAAACTTGACGTACGACATGAGGATGAAACTTGCAAATGCATCAATGATGGAAGTTTTGCATCACAACTTCTTCTCAGCCGAGCAAAACATTTGTGGAATGGCTTCCACAGCACAACAATGGGTCTGCAGTTGTGTGCATGCAGTTCAATGCAGGCATATGTGATAACTATCAGTAGCAAGGGGTACAAGGCTATGGCATAGTCAGTAGCTATGGCATCAAGAGTATTCATACCTGGAGCCAAGCAGAAAGGGGGATAGAGAGTGCGAAAGAAGTCTAGATTCCAAATTCCGTATACTGTTGCAAGTAATTGAGTCAGAAACTGTGGTGTGATATGTTCAAAACTCTGAAGAGAAGCAAGTATAACACGCATGTTCGCAGCCATTGTAAATATCTGACAGACTAGAACGTACGAATTTAGTGGTGCAGATGCAATGCTGACCCGAAACACAACGAAAGCCACAAAGAACACAGTCAGTGGTAGAAATGCCACAGCAAAGTACTTGGCCCAGTTGCTATGTGGACACTGTACACAAGCTAGATCGAATGAATACACTGGTGGAGACAGTCCATCTTCACATTCACCGCAAAGCTGCCCTTTTCTGTTGTATTCCTTACAGACACTGTCGTCAAGTTCAGATAGATGGGAAGGAAGTATCTGATGGGATCCTATTGCTCCATGAAAACAGTTATAGAAACAAGCGCCAAGCACAGCTGTGTTATTCCTGTCTTCACTGTGTGTTACACAGTAACATGAAAGTAGAAATACCTGCTGAGAACTTTCATCACATTTGATTATTCCTCCCCATTCATCCCCACACTCACACACAGTAGTGCCGTTTCTCTCACCGTTTCTCTCAGTTTGCATAAACCAAAGAGGGCAGGCTATTGTCTCAGACTCTGGAACAGTAAGTACCAAATCAGCACTTTCAATGTCATTTTGTTCAGCCTGTTGTGTACTGAAACACCTATCCCCACTCTTCATAGCACACTGACCTGGATGTGTCAGCAACACTGAGGCGTTCAAGAGTTCGGCTCCCTGTAAGGCCATTTCTAGGCTAGCACATGGCATATCAGCACCTCCATTCCAGCATCTTGTGTCCAGAGTACCATTGATGCAGTCAACATAAATCACATCCTCAAGCTCACGACTTACTCCACAGTGAGGAGAAATCAAGACTACAATAACTAGCCTCAGGCATACAACCAAGAGCTGTAATGCTTCCATCTTGTCTCAAGACTATCCATACAGTATCTAGCTAGCTACTTCTTTGTTTGCGCAGTGTCACATGGGTGAAGTTGAGTGACTAACAAACCAATCATAGAGTACCAACCAAATAGGGCATCTAGTTATTACAAGCACTGTTAGAACCAGATCTTCTGATGTCAGTTGCCTGCTGAGTCATATAATAGTACTGTTCAAGCCCCTAGTTGCAGCTACAGGACCAAACAGTTTCCATACTTCCACCCATTCCACAAAGAGCAGCCAATGTTAGCTACTATTTTAGCACGAACACATTTTTAGTTGCCACAGACTTAAAACAAGGGCCGGGAATCATGCCCTTCAACTGATCAAAGAACGGTACTACTTCGGTGCATGGCCTTCCTCTTCTGGTTAAATGCCAGTCGACTTGAAGGTTGTTGTGATACTGCAATGTATTGTGTCTTAAGTTTTTGTGCTTGCACAAGTTTCAAGGGATGTAGCTATCCATAAACTCACATAGCTAGGTATGAATAAGGCAGTAATAGTTGCTTTTATGTAAACGAACCTGAAAGCATCATAGCCACTCACCAATGGCAAACAAGCATGAAACTAGTTCTACATGTACCATCTCATCTACACTTTCAACAAACATGCTGAAGTGCAAGATCCCATTGCAGAATTGTATCCATCGATATACATACTGATGTACCTCATTTAATAACATTTTTTGTACGTAAGTTCTCGATCTGTATGTACCTCAAAGCAATTATTTTCATGGTGTAAATTCAGCTAATGCTGAATTGTTCATAAATAGCTAACTGCTATGTAAATAATACATGCTTCAAGGCCATTGGAAACACTCAAAAAAGTACTTGTGATATCTTGAACGGGGGGGGGGGGGGGGGGGGGGGTTGCTCCATTGCCACAAAATTGTTGTCTACCAAAGAGCTAGCTATATACCGCGAATGACTGCACCAGACATAGCGTTCTTGGAGTGAGAAAGCCCTGATTTGAGTGCAAGGGCTGCATAAGCCTCGTTCCCAGGCGCTCTGTAATTACCGAGTGCCTGGGAACGAGACTAGGGCTGCATATAGACAGATAGATAGATAAATTTTAATTTTAGACAGGAAATGTCCCTTCAGCCACCTGGCTGGTCCTCCAGTGAGTCCTGCATTATATGAGTTTGGGCATGAGCGCATGAGCTTTGCAAGAGACGGTCAAAGACTCAAAGTGCATCATATTAACTACATAAACATGCTTGTTCATCTTTCTGTGATACAGAGTGACTCAGTACGAGTAGTCTAGCTACCTAGCAGCATTCAAGCACTGCATGTACAAATAATCTTCAATGATCACTGGCAACGTATGAGGTTCACAATCTAGTATCTAAAAACATGCTATAGCTTGACACTAAAGAGACTATCAACTCAATTCATCCACTTCACTCAGCAGGGTATTTACAGAACTCTCATAGTTGTGGGGATTCAAAACTCTGTCAGGGAGGATTGATGTTGTTACATCTAGGTCAGTTTGCAGTTCACGGTGACAAGTTGCTGATCTCACCATCTGCCAAATCTTTTGTGCCACTTTATTCAGATATATCCAGTGAATGAGAACAATAGTTATGTACACTAGAGGTACAATAGCCAGCAGGAAGGACAATACTACGGAGACAACAAAGTATCTGAACTCCTGAGCTGTATAACTTAGTATCGTAAGGTACCACATAGCTAGCGTGAGAAGGAGAACAGTATCCGCAACATTGTAAATGTCCTTCTTGTAAGGCCGGATGACAAAAACTGCAATTGCAGTCAAGATGAAAAGCATGGAACCCATTGCAAAGTAGTATGAAGACACCGTTAAGACAAGCACAAAGAGTATTGCTACCCTCACAAACATGTAAACTACAGAAAAGTATCGGCAATCACGAGTTCCATTTGTCCCATCCTTGAAGCAACCCTGAAAGCTCTCAACAAAGATGTGGAGGGCTCGAAACCTCCGATGGTATGAACCCATACACCTCTGGCAACATTTGAGAGGGTGGAGGATCAGAATGAGTGGGGGCAGCAAAACAAACATAATTAAAGTCATGAATGCAACTAGAAAAAAAGGAAGATGTCCTGTGCCCAAGAATTCTATTGTGCCTTGATAGTATACAACTCTCTCACTCGCATTCCCCTCTGGTGACCGGAGCCTGGTAGCAAGCACAAGATCAAAGGATAATTCAGCAAACTTGACGTACGACATGAGGATGAAACTTGCAAATGCATCAATGATGGAAGTTTTTGCATCACAACTTCTTCTCAGCCGAGCAAAACATTTGTGGAATGGCTTCCACAGCACAACAATGGGTCTGCAGTTGTGTGCGTGCAGTTCAATGCAGGCATATGTGATAACTATTAGGAGCAAGGGGTACAAGGCTATGGCATAGTCAGTAGCTATGACATCAAGAGTATTCATACCTGGAGCCAAGCAGAACGGGGGATAGAGAGTGCGAAAGAAGTCTAGATTCCAAATTCCGTATACTGTTGCAAGAATTTGCGTGAGAACCATTGGAAACTGTGATGTGGTATATTCAGAATTCCGAAGAGCAGTAAGTATAATATGCATGTTTGCACCCATTGTAAGTATCTGACAGACTAGGACGTACAACTTTAGTGGTGCAGATGCAATGCTGACCCGAAACACAACGATAGCCACAAAGAACGCAGTCAGTGGTAGAAATGCCACAGCCAAGTACTTGGCCCAGTTGCTATGTGGACACTGTACACAAGCTAGATCGAATGAATACACTGGTGGAGACAGTCCATCTTCACACTCACCACAAAGCTGCCCTTTTCTGTTGTATTTCTTACAGACACTGTCGTCAAGTTCAGATAGATTGGAAGGAAGTATCTGATGGGATCCTATTTCTCCATGAAAACAGTTATAGAAACATGCACCAAGCACAGCTGTGTTGTTCTTGTCTTCACTGTGTGTTACACAGTAACATGAAAGTAGAAATACCTGCTGAGAACGTTCTTCACATTTGATTATTCCTCCCCATTCATCTCCACACTCACACACAGTAGTGCCATTTCTCTCAGTTTGGATAAACCAAAGAGGGCAGGCTACCATCTCAGACTCTGGAACATCAAGTACTAAATCAGCACTTTCAATTTCATTTTGTTCAGCCTGTTGCGCACTAAATGACTTATCCCCACCGTTCATAGCACACTGACCTGGATGTGTCAGCAACACTGAGGCGTTCAAGAGTTCAGCTCCCTGCAAGGCCATTTCTAGGCTGGCGCAAGGCATATCAGCACCTCCATTCCAGCATCTTGTGTCCAGAGTACCATTGATGCAGTCAACATAAATTACATCCTCAAGCACATGACTTTCTCCACAGAGAGGAAAAATCAAGACTAGTGTAACTAGCTTCAGACATACAACCAAGAGCTGTAACACTTCCATCTTGTCTCAAGACTAGCTATATCCTTACAAGTATCTACTTCTTTCACGGTTTGCACAGTAGCAACCAAAGAGGGCATATAGTTATTATAAGTACTGTTAGAATCAGGTCTTCTGATGTCAGTCACATGCTGAGTCATATAATGGTTCAAACCCTTAGCACTTGACTGTACAAACAGTTTCCATATTTCCACCCACAACAGCAGCCAAAGTTAGCTACTAGCTATTTTAGCATGAACGTATTTCTAGCTGCCACATACTCAACTGAAGCGGCAATACTTAATTTTGCCAAATTGGTGGCCGCTAGACTACCTTCCTCTTCTGATTTCCAGTCAACTTGCAGGTTGTTTGTGTGTTGCGCTTGCACGTTTCAAGGGATGTATCCATGAATTTATGTCAGTAGCTTGAAACTCATAATATATTTATTATAGCTAGCTATGACAAAGGCATATAGCTACTGCTATACTGACAAATCCTTTATGGGTAGCTATATACCACCCCACTGTCAGCTAGCTGTCTTGATAACCAGACATATCTGGAAATATTTCACTGAAAGCATCAATGAAATTAGCTACTCACCAATGGCAAACAAACATGAAACTAGTTCTACACCATCTCATTGACTACAAACATGCTGAAGGATGAATTCGTGTCAATTCCATCGATACATACTGATGTACCTCATCTAATTAGCTACACCATGAACGTGCAAAGTAATTACATAATATACAGATTGAGAACTTAAGTACAAAGAAATGTTAATAAAGTCAGCTAATGCTGGATTGTTAATTTATAGCTAACTGCTATGTAAATAGCTACATGCTTCAAAGCCATCAAAGTACTTGAGCTGAGGAGTGTTTTGTAAATTTTAGCGAGTTACCCTGTGAGACGATAGCCTCACATTGCAGCGCTGTGCCCTGTTCCACTGCCAATCTCATCATGCACTGTATACTAAAGTTATAGTGCATAGCCTAGCTATTTATGCTCAGTAAAACAAATGGATGCACCAACTACATAGCGCTCTTGGAGTGAGAGAGCCATGATTTGAGTGCAAGGGCTGCAGATGAGGAGTTTGGGCTTGAGCACATGACCTTTGCATGAGTGAGTGCATCATGTTAATACACAAACATGCTTGTTCATCTTTCTGTGATGCAGAGTGACTCAGTACGAGTAGTCTAGCTACCAAACAGCATTCAAGATCACAATGCACGCATGTACAAATGAATGATATTCTGGCTACGTATGAAGTTCATAAATTAGAATGACTAGCTTGACACTGAAATTCAGAGTAAGATATCAATTCAATTCATCTTGATGATTTCACTACACTCGGAAGGACATGTACAGAACTCTCATAGTTTTGGGGATTCAAAATTCTGTCAGGGAAAACTGATGCTGTTTCAGAATTTGATTCATCTAGGTCAGTTTGCAGTTCACGGTGACAAGTTGCTGACCTCACCATCTTCCAAATCTTTTGTGCCGCTTTATTCAGATATATCCAGTGAATGAGAACAATAGTTATGTACACTAGAGGTACAATAGCCAGCAGGAAGGACAACACTACGGAGACAACAAAGTATCTGAACTCCTGAGCTGTATAACTTAGTATCGTAAGGTACCACATAGCTAGCGTGAGAAGGAGAACAGAATCCGCAACATTATAAATGTCCTTCTTGTAAGGCCGGATGACAAAAACTGCAATTGCAGTCAAGATAAAAAGCATGGAACCCATTGCAAAGTAGTATGAAGACAGTGTTAAGGCATAGACAAAGAGTATTGCTACTCTCACAAACATGTAAACTACAGAAAAGTATCGGCAATCACGAGTTCCGTTTGTCCCATCCTTATAGCAACCCTGAAAGCTCTCAACGAAGATGTGGAGGGCTCGAAACCTCCGATGGTATGAGCCCATATACCTCTGGCAACATTTGAGAGGGTAGAGGATCAGAATGAGTGGGGGCAGCAAAACAAACATAATTAAAATCATGAGTGAAACTAGAACAAAGGGAAGATGTTCTCTGCCAAAGAATTCTATTGTGCCTTGATAGTATAAAACTGTCTTAATCTCATTCCCCTCCGGTGTTCGGAGTTTGGTATCAAGGGAAAGATCGAAGCATACTGCAGCAAACTTGACATACGACATGAGGATGAAGCTTGCAAATGCATCAATGATGGAAGTTTTTGCATCCCAACTTCTTCTCAGCCGAGCAAAACATTTGTGGAATGGTTTCCACAGCACAACAATCGGTCTGCAGTTGTGTGCATGCAGTTCAATGCAGGCATATGTGATAACTATCAGGAGCAAGGGGTACAAGGCTATAACATAGTCAGTAGCTATGGCATCAAGAGTTTTCATACCGGGAGCCAAGCAGAATGGGGAATAGAGAGTGCGAAAGAAGTCTAGATTCCAAATTCCATATGTCGTTGCAAGAATTTGCGTGAGAACCATTGGAAACTGTGATGTGGTATATTCAGAATTCCGAAGAGCAGTAAGTATAACACGCATGTTTGCACCCATTGTAAGTATCTGACAGACTAGAACGTACGAATTTAGTGGTGCAGATGCAATGCTGACCCGAAACACAACGAAAGCCACAAAGAACACAGTCAGTGGTACAAATGCCACAGCAAAGTACTTGGCCCAGTTGCTATGTGGACACTGTACGCAAGCTAGGTCGAATGAATACACTGGTGGAGACAGTCCATCTTCACACTCACCGCAAAGCTGCCCTTTTCTGTTGTATTCCTTACAGACGCTGTCGTCAAGTTCAGATAGATTGGAAGGAAGTATCTGATGGGATCCTATTGCTCCATGGAAACAGTCATAGAAACAAGCGCCGAGAACAGCTGTGTTATTCCTATCTACACTGCGTGTTACACAGTAACATGAAAGTAGAAATACCTGATGTGAACTTTCATCACAAATGAGTAGTCCTCCCCATTCATCTCCACACTCACATACAGTAGTGCCATTTCTCTCAGTTTGGATAAACCAAAGAGGGCAGGAGACCATCTCAGACTCTGGAACATCAAGTTCTAAATCAGCACTTTCAGCACCATTGTTAGGATTTTGTTGAGCTTGTTGGGGACTAACTAACTTATCCCCACTCTTCATAGCGCACTGACCTGGATGTGTCAGCAACACTGAGGCATTCAAAAGTTCAGCTTCCTGTAAGGCCATTTCTAGGCTAGTGCATGGCAGATTAGCACCTTCATTCCAACATGTTGCGTTCAGAGTACCATTGATGCAGTCCACATAAATTACATGACTTACTCCACAGTGAGGAAAAATCAAAACTAGTGTAACTAGCTTCAGACATACAACCAAGAGCTGTAACACTTCCATCTTGTTTCAAGACTGTTCATACAAGTATCTACTTCTTTGTTTGTGCAGTGTCACATGCTTGATCATACAATCGCAACCATATTGGGTGAATAGTTATTACAAGTATTATCAGAATGGTCTTCTGAACAAATGGTGCATGAACACACTATCTACTGTTCAAGCCATTAGCACTCAATGATTGTACAGGACCAAACAGTTTCCATATTTCCACCCATTCCACAACAGCAGCCAAGGGTAGCTACTCTTTCAGCATTAACGTCTCAACAGACTTAAACCATGGGAATGAATCAAGTCAATCAAGGCCTCAACTGAAGAGTGGCAACACTTCAGTGACCTTCCTCTTCTGGTTGCCGTCAACTTGAAGGTTGTTATGGTAATGCATGGCACGTGACTCAATGGATGTATCAATAAAACTGTAGCTCGCAAATTATAATGAATGCTAATAAAGTAACAAATCCTTTGTTGACATAATTATACCGTCCCACTGTCAACTAGCAGTCTGCATGATAACCATTCACATGCAAATCTTTTACTGAGCAAATGCACGAGCATGCATGATGGACTACTGTGGTATTGGGTAAACTTGTGCACACTAGTTCTACACCCTGTATGAGTTTCTTGCATCTACAAGATTTCTAAAAACCATGCTGAAATGTAGAATCATGTTGCAGAATTTGTGTTAAGGGCAGCAGGAAGTTTCCACCCTTGGTATTGATACATACTGATGTCCCTTATCAATATTACAATTACACCATGAAATCATTGTTTTGAGATACAAAGCTAATTTTCAGATCTAGGAGTACAAGGAAACGTTAACAAAGGCTGAATTGTTGTTTTGAAAACTGCTATGGTTGTAACATGATTGTTATGTAAACACGTTTTGATGCCATAGAGGACAATTATCAAAAAATTTAAATGCTCAATACGTGGTTGACCCTCATACCCACACACGAAGCAGCAAAGGAAAACGCAAGATTTTCCATATAAGAGTCTGGTTTAACCAGACCCTCAGCTATATTAGCAAGAAAAATCTTTGTAATAGATTGACCTATTTAGATTTCATGTCGCAATAACTTTATACATAGGTACTTCATAGTTGGTCAGAAAAGATGGCTGTGTATCTTCTGGTTGCGTTGCTACCCTTGTCCATGGCTGCAACTGACCCACAAGCTGATCAGAGAAATAAGTGGATGACTATCCCAAGTGGAACAAATACCTACATGTACACTCCAGAAGCAAGCCTGCTGAGTGATGCCCCGATTGGACACACAAGCTTACACAAGACCAGCGATTGGGACGAAGGATCAGCCTCAACTGATCTGAACACACATTCCTCGATGATGCTACCATTTCCTAATTCGGATCCCATCAAGGAACACACCTGTTCACACCCATGGTTTTATCCCAACAACGGCAGTAATGGGAGCGTGGTCTGCGAGTGTGGCAGTGAGCTGGGAGGAGTAGTGAAGTGCAACAATGAAACTAAAGAGCTACAGGTCCTTCTTTGTTATTGCATGACATACAATGTACTATCAGACACATATTTTGTTGGGACATGCATTTACGCCTGCTTCTCAACATACAACACGCTCTACTCAGTTCCAAGCCGGGTTAATGGCACAGAACTGAACGCTTTTATGTGTGGTGGCAATGCACATTTTCATCGAGAAGGTCAGTTATGTGGAGAATGTGAAGGTGAGCATGCTCCTCCAGCGTATTCCTACTCCCTATCATGTGTCGAATGCTCAACCTATGCCAAGAACTGGGTCAAGTATATTGCTGTTGCATTTCTGCCTCTCACACTGCTGTTTGGGGTTTTCATAGTAATGAGAATCAGTGCCACTTCTGGTCTACTCAATAGTTTTGTATTTGTAGCACAGACAATCTCCATGCCTGTGCAGATGAAGGTGATAGCAGCTCACGCAAACCTGGATGAGCAATACATTTCTTCGACAATAATACTTCTTACCAACTTTGTTTTATCATTGTATGGGTTTTGGAATCTTGACTTCTTTCGCATGGTATACGAACCATTTTGTTTGCATCCTAAAATGACAACTATTCAGGCCTTATCAATGGACTATATTATTGCAATTTATCCTTTAGCCCTACTTGGTCTGGTGTATGTCTTTGTTGAACTTCATGATCGTGGCTGTAGACTAATATTGTGCCTGTGGAGGCCATTCCATTACTGCTTTTCTCGTTTCAGAAGACAGTGGGACATTAGAACATCACTAGTTGATGCTTTTGCCACCTTCCTTCTCTTATCGTACATGAAACTGCTCAGTGTATCAATCGACCTCCTTGCTCCCACCATTGTGTATGACATTCACGGTAAACCTCTTCCCAAGGTGTATCTCTATTACGATGGAAGTACTGAGTACTTTGGCAGACAACATCTTCCATTTGGAATCATTGCACTTCTGATGCTCTTGATCTTCACTCTATCACCATTGCTACTTTTATGCCTGTACTCATGTCGATGCTGCCACAAATGCCTAAGCAAATTTGGATTGAGATGTCAAGCTCTGCACACGTTCATGGACTCATTTCAAGGCTGCTACAAGAACGGAACAGATGGCACACGTGACTGCAGGTTCTTTGCAGCTGTCTATGTCTTTATGCGGATAGTTTTGTTAGGAACGTTCGCTTTAACACGTAGTGGATTCTATTATCCGCTTGCAACAGTCACACTCGCACTACTTGGCATATCTGTTGCCTTCTTCCAGCCCTACAAATCAACTGCTCATAACAAAATTGACTCCTTCTTGATCTTAAGTTTAGTGATTAACTACACATCTCGGATGGCTCAACTAATTACATACGGTCACCAAACTCTTCAAATTGTATCATTTGTGATGATACGCTCATCAGTTCTTGTGCCCTTCTTCTATGTTATTGGGCTCTTGGTGTACTGGTTGGTTGTTAGGAAAAGGCTACCACAAAAGCTTTTCCACAAACTGAGGTGCCAGAACTCAAGGGAAGCAGAGTTTCAGTCGATGGAAGACTCCCTACCTGACAGGATTGTTCACGCTGAGGCATATACATCATTCATCCCAGCACCAATTCTAGGTGATTCACATAGGCACTACAGTGATGATGAATCAGGTGAACGATGTGACAGAGATGCTGCGAACTAAGTTCAATTGCTGTTGTGCAGTGATTCAGTGACTGTGCAGCTACCCAACAAAATGCTCAGTCTGTTTCCTATTATATATAGTACCAATGGCTGGCTACATGCATATCAGTCTTCTTTGGTGAGGGTGCAGGAGAATGCACACTGCATTGTGATTGTCATCTTCATTACCATGGTTTTGTATCACCTCACTTGAACTAGGTCACATCAAAATGCATAACTTTTCACTGAACGTAGAGTTGACAAACTCATGCTGAGTTTTATCCTAAATAATCACATTCATTCATTTTCAGCAACTGAAAATGCCGTGCAACTGAAAAGATGATGTTTGCACAACTAACTTCTCTGTATCACACAATTCAGCACTGAACGCAAAACAGCCAACAGTTGTGAAAACAAGGAAAAATAAGTAAAGGCAGATTGAAAGTTTCTCAAAGTGTTGACAAAAGTGTATAGCTAAATCAATAACTGTGAGGATGATGGTTTGTCAGTGATGGGGGATCATTCTGATTGATGTGTGGCTTCCACCTTCGCCTTCAAAGCCCAATATGGATCGATTGCTGGTATAGAGGTGCTGGGTGATGCATTGTGTAGTACACCAACCTCACTATCACAATTCTCTTTCAACACAAAAAGAGAAACGTTGCTGTGTAATTGCACCAGATTTAGACTACATGGCTCCATGAATTGTGTGATTGGTTGCAGAGCAACACAGTGCATAAGTGATAAATAATATATAGCAGCATGTACATGCCAGAACTGCATACATTTCCATCCAGAAGCCAGATACCTTAGACCATCAACAGCTTCTGGGTCGTCCATTAATTACTATCCAAACAAGGTTCATGCATGTACATAAGTACAGTGCTCACTCTGAGCATGAATTGTGCTTTTTGGTACACATAAAATGAGTTCATAAACTACCTCTGCCAAATTTTTAGCTGGAAGTGCAATAGCTTCCACAAGGCTTCCTTGCAATGTGTACGCACTAGTATAACACAGAGGGTTTCAAAATTTCTTTTGCTCTCAACAAATTTAGCAAACAAAGGCTACTACAACAAAACTGATAACATGCAAAATGTTTATGATAATCAGCCTTGATGATGCACAATGACATCATATTTATTATGCACACTGTATATATACTGATAGGGTAGGATATTCTAAAGTGTCAGTTCTCAGTGAGCAGCGGTTCACGTAGATCACTTATCTTCACTACAGATATTGTTGGCTGAGGCACGACAGGGGTAACATCGTTATCAGGCCCCGCTTGTAACTGAACTCTTCTGTGGGGACAATGGCCGAGTGCGTACTGTACTATACTTTTGTTCTTAACTGCTTGGTAACCATGGTATAGGAGTACAGCACAGAATACTGCAAAGGCACTTCCAACCATTATCCATGCTAGATGTTCCTGCTTTTGAGGAGAAGCTTGTGACGTTTGCAAGAACTGAGTGGCAGCTGTGAAAATACCAAGGTTGAGGAGGTAAAACAATTCAATGATGTGCTTCAAGAAACTCTTGTACACCTGGCCTGAATTCCAGAAGCAAACAATAATTGTAAACAGAACCACAGTGATTGCTAGAAGGTTCACTCGAGGATCGCCCAGTGTGTTGCTTGCAAAGACAATGAAGAGTACAATTCGAACCACAAGCATCATTCCAGTCCAGTAACGAAATCTATCCTTGTATGGACCCTGGTATGCATCTAGAATTGGCTTCAGTTTGACCACCCAGCGCAGCACTCTGAGGTTTGACCAGGTTTGCAGATAAGGAGCTAACACAGTCAACAAGGTAAAGGGAACCACATACAGAAATGTGGTTACCATGGCCATTACAAACAGGATGATATGCACACCTTGGAGGAAACCAACATTTCCATCTTGCAACCACAACAGAGAAACTCTCCTATTCTGATCAGTCAGAGTGATGAGGGACACTGCATTGATCACTGAGCGTAGGAGCTTTGCATACGATAGCAAAAACAAGGTGGCCAGAACTTGAACAGCATTGGAGCCTGTCAATTTAGCAATTCTCATTGAATACCTGCTACTAAATATCATAGTCCCTACCAGAATCCAGATGTATGCTGGGAATACAAACTGCAACCAGGGTTTGGCATAAGCATTCATGCCTCTATAAAAGCATGTTTCTATTCCAAGGTCTAAGTTGATCCAAGCTATAAAGGCAGACAGAAACGTTGTGAGAATATTACCTTTGGGAAAGAAGATGGTGTGGTTGACTCTGATAATGTTAGAATAGAAAATGAGTCCGTTGATGGTTCCCACAGAAACAGTGAGGTTACATTTTAGCAGCAAACACACCACAGCCACTCCAGCCAGTGTGAATGGTAAAAGGAGAAGGAGGTAGATGTTGGAACACTGCAGACATTGAGAGGTTCCCAGAGCAAGGCTGAGTCCCGGAAGGCAGGCCCCACAAAGTACGCCAGCACGGTTGGAGTTACACTGCTCATCTGGATTGGTGAGATTTACATAGGTTTTCCCAGGTTTGCAGTAATCAAAGGGGCAGTTTCTGTGAACCATTATGGTACTATCTGTTGTGGATATTCCAATCCACATTGATGGTGGGTGATGAATGAGAGTGGTGTCAATATCACAGCTGATTCCAGCAATATATCTCAGAGATGATGCACAACTACAAATAGGAGGTTTCCCAACAAGTTCAAATCCAAGTGGGCAGTCAAGTAACGTTACATTAATTACTGCTGGAGGGATGTATGACACCAGAGATGTTTTGGATATCAGAGTACTTGCAAGGGAGAGATGCAGTCTAACCTCATCTTCAAGGCCTGTAATGGAGTATGTCACATTTGTACATCTGTAACTTAGCTCCTGAGTGCTCTGTCTAATCCCCAGTCTTGCTGACCCAGACTCTGACTCAATGGTTGTTTGTAGCACAGAGGGGATTGGGTAGTTGTACTGGCCAACTCCAGCTACTGTAATGTTGAAACTTTGTCCCCTGTAAACTGACACACTAGTCTTTTGTGGACATTCATCCTCCTCCATCCACTCTGGTATTAAACCAGCATTTGATTCTGAACAGAGACATGCCTTGTAACTGGGTTCCGCAATTTCTAACGGATGGTTTACACCATGGATTGCAAATATTGCCCAGAACGTACTCGGGGGAATCTTGGTTTTAATATTTAGAGATTGAACATAGATTGAATCACCTTTTGCTGTTGCAGTATTGTTTTCCAGTACGACCCGTGGCAAGTTTCTCTGCCATGAAAACCACAAGCTTGAGTTACCAAGACAATCCTCTCTTGCTGCTATTGCCCCTCCATTCTCCAATGCTGTATTGTTGGCCATGAAGATCTTTGTCTTAGCATCAAAACAGACTAATGATGGTGGTGATTCAGAAGTACAGTCGAGATGAATAGCTCCACCTGTAAGTGCTTTGTTGCCAACAAACTCCAACTTACCCTTCAGATTTACTTTTGAATTGAAAGTATATAAACCACTACAGTGGTTGTTTCCAAATTGAGAATTGACGATTGTGATCCTTACATTAAGCAAGTGAAGTGTTCCGGTGCACATTTGAGATTTGGAAGGAGCTCTATTGCTGTCAAACACTACATTCGCCAAAACAATTCGCCCACTCTGCACAGAGCAGCCAATATAATCTTCACTACTGGAGTCTGCAGTAATTCTCATAGCAGCTCCAGTGTGTGCCAAATTACCAGTAAAGTAAGAGTCTGTCAATAATACAGAAATGTTGGCTCTTGACTGTGGATGAAACATACCTTTAACATATAAGAACATGCCACCACCAGATAAACTGGCAACATTTTGTTGGAATTCACTCCCAGTTATCTTGGTTTCCATCACTGATAGTGACCCTGGTGATAACAATGCATATATACCTGCTCCTTCTTTACCCTCATTTCTGTAAAATGTACAATCTTTTAACACCCATAATAGTTTTATTTCTTGAAGGTTAGAACTGTCATCACCGAACAAGGCGTAAATACCACCACCTTCCCCTCCTCCAGAGTTGTTTAGAAAACGTGAATGACTGATTTGAATGTCTATAACAATTGAGAAACCTAGTTTGTTTCGATGTTCTGAATTATAAACATAATCAAACATGCTGAGACCAAATTCGCTCATCAGTTTTAAGAAGTTTCTCGTTGTTAACGCTGATACTGGAAATGGAAACCTTTTGTAGGACATTAAGTTCTCAGAATAATCCAGGTACAGTCCACCACCACCCTCACTGGCATGTCCACTGGAAAACGTACAGTTACTGATACGAACAGCATACAAGCAACTTTTACAAGCCTCCAAATTAGTGATGTCAATGAATACATTAGCTCCCAAATGAGCAGCATTGCTGTCAAAAATGCAGCTAGATATAATAACACTGATATTGTGAGAACGTACACGAAAACGAATACCAAGACCTCCTCCACCCAGTTTTAAGTGAGTATGTCTGCTTCTTCCATGAGAGAATTGTGAATCTGTAATTCTAAGGTTGGCACCACTGAAGTTGCTAAACACAAACAAAGCATTGCCCCCAATGCCACTGATCTCGTTCGTCTTCCCCGATAATTCATTCCATCTTTGAAAATGGCATTCATTGGTGTCATTGACGTTATTATTGCAATGAAATGTGGAGTTTAGTACTTGAGAATCACCGAGCACATTCAACCCAAGCAAACCATATCCAGTACTTGCTTCTATGTGGATTCCTTCCACCATTAGTGTATGGACATTATGTACCAATAAGGCTGCTTGAAAATTCTTTGGAACTTTAGACTGCGTCCGAAAAATGAGTGGAACATTCAGATTCTCGGATACATTACGACCACAATGCATAAGTGAAAGTTTCCGAATGCTCAAATTTGTAATATGATGGAACACAAGTCCACCCTGTGCACCACCACACTCAATTATAGCAGTGGGACCCTGAGAGCTAGTTGCACTGCTACCAACCAGTGTCAAGTTGTTGACCTCACTCACCGTGATGCTGTCTTCAAGCAGGTGTATACCAGGGAGAAAGTTAACAGTGGTGTTTGAGGTGAAGCAGTGCTGTGGGCTGGAGAGGTACTCCGAGAGGTTGTAACAAGGCTGTTTGCCATTGCAATCCAGGGTGCCTGCTGGTTTTACAAAGATGTCCATTTCACTGCCACAGTTATCTTGGTCATGAGAAAGTAAACCTGCTTCAATTACAAGACTAAGGAGTACCCACACGCACATTTGTAATCTGTTATTCTGCATTTTGCTGAACTTCGGATATGACAGTGGCAAAATAGAGGTGAGAACGTATGCTGATTGATAACCTGGTAATCTATCTCAGGAGTTTGGGAGTTGAACTTTTATACTGTAACTTTAGTGCTTGTATTTTCAACAATAGTATTCATTTTTCCCAAAATTTTGTGTGAAGGACAAACTGCATGCGGGCCAACAATACTCTGCATCACAAACTCACCTTTCTCTCCAAGCACAAAACACTAGCACTTATTGACAAATTTGCCACCATCTACATGCATTGACATGTCCACTGGAGAAAGTACTGTCACTGACATACAAGCATCAGAAGCCTCCAAACTAGCTACTGGTGTGAATAGATGTATAATCAACTTCCAAATGAGCAGCATTGCTGGCAGTTAGATATGACTATTTGAACGAGATGTCTGAAGACAAACACCAAGGTGGCCGAATAGGATCACTCTCTATGCACAACTTTACATGCAATTGTATAGGTTGAGGAACAGGAATATCTGCAGAAACATCATTGATGGTACTGTGGTGTTTCCAAACTTTCAGTGGCAATTTAAATTTACCTTGACTGTACTGCTATTCATTTTATCACCATGCATTTAAGCGCACGCAAGCACTTTGGTAACAATATAGTGCACAAACATGGAGGAGTAGCTCATCATGGAAAAAAGAAACGTGCTGATTCTTTCATGTTCAGCAAATGATGACATAGCAAAAAGTGAAGTAATATTATTGTGTTATCATGGACAAACACAGATACCAGTTGCTGAAAATACTGTCCAACTGAAACATGATGTTTGCACAACCAGCTTCTCTGTGTCACAAACTTTACTCACCTTTCGACACTGAAACCCAAAACAGCTGACAATTGTGAAAATGAGGAACAATTCATTATAGCGCAGAGTGAAAGTTTCTCAAAATGTGTTGACAAAAAGTGTATAAATCAATGACAGTTATCGATTTCAGTTAAAACTCAAGCTGAATACAATTTTGAGGATGTAGCCTCATTCCCACGCTGTCTCAGGCGTGGGAACGAGGCTATTGAGGATGATACTTGAAGTGATACTGATAGGGATTCATTCTAGTGGTGTTTGATGTGTAGTTTCCACCTTATCCTTCAAGGTATATTCAAAGCCAAATATATGGAAGGCATGACTTGCTGGCAGAGGTCTCAGGTAATGATGCATGGTACTGACACAAACTTATATGTGAACCTTGCTTGAAGGACACCAAAATAAATGTTGCTGTGGCAACTGAAGAATAAAGCAAAAGAATTACTCCAATGTATGCTTGGTTGCTAAGCAACACAAAACAACAAGTGAGCAAATAATATTCACTAGCAGCACGTACATGGAGGAACTGTCATTTCCATGACCACATACAGCTCTTACGATTATCCAAACAAGGTGCATGGATACTGACTGCATGTAGAAAGAAACCAGTTATAACAACTGTTTAATTATTCTAAAGTTGATAACCATACCTCCAACAAGTAATAAAAAACATTTCAAAATGTAACAGGATGTAGGGATACCAGAACGGCAAAAGTAAGGAAACAAGGTAGGGATGATTTCACAAAACAGTGAAGTATTCAATCCCCATACAGAGATCTTTTTCCATATACATGTATAATGAAAAAAGGTATGTAGGGGGATAGAATACTTCACTGTTTTGTGCGATCATCCCTACCTTGTTTCCTTACTTTTTGCCGTTCTGGTATCCCTACATCCTGTTACATTTTGAAATGTTTTTTATTACTTGTTTATGTCATTTTTTTAGTAGCAGGTGCATGTTTGAGCTGAAATTTGCCATCACAGTGCAGAAGTCAGTGTCCTCACAGGCCCTTGCTTTGGTATAAGTATTACACTGCCAGCGTTGGCCGAAGAATCAGACCCAAGCATCTCAAGTCAACCCTTTTCTGGATGGATACTAAACCAGCGCTCCGTCTGAAGACCATAATATAATTTAGCTATACCAGATAGTAGCAAGTGGTAGCGACATTATTGAGTCTTTAGATAGGCATTCACCCCTCTCACAGAACACAGTCATATACGCACAGAGTTTAGAATTTAATGAAGTACCTCCGTTGCAGCAGCAAGGCACTTCTAATTCAGCGATCTTGAGTAATAATTACGTACATTGAGTAATCGCGCATGCGTACAAACGAGAAAATGGCATGACAAAAGAAGCCATAGTTATTGAGTGGGCAGCTGCAGCCGCCTGATGAAGTTGCGAAAAAGCAATGGGCTGGTACACTGCTCGGTGTAAAATGCTGCTGTTTCGTGCGAAAACCATCATGAGGGATTGAGGCGACGTTGAGCTAGCCCGTCTGAAAGAAGAAAGAAGAAGAAGAAGAAGAAAGAAAAACAATTTGCTCGTTTTGCGAGTACCTGGTGTGGTACTTTCGCGACGGTTTTTCGCGATGCGAGGAGTCTTGTTGGTCATGAAAACACTCGAAGATGAACGGTATGTGGTTACAAAGTCTTATAAGTGTACCGTTTCTGAGTTTTGGAGAGATTATTTTGTATTAGCATATATTGCGTGTACATCCAGGGGCGGCGGCACGTATTTACGATTGGGGGGGCAAGCCTAGCCAGTGGCGTAGCCTACGCACGCTGCCGAAGGCCTTCCACACCTCCAGCTTTTGAAGCGATCAAAAGCTGGAGGTGTGGAAGGCCTGGGAACGAGGCTATAGAGGCGCGTAGGGGGGGGGGGGGGGGGGGGGGGGGGGGGGGCGCTGTATTGATATCTTTTCCTGCCCCCTTTGCCCCCCCCCCCCGTGCCGCTGCCCCTGACGTCGTATCCCTACAGCTATAGCTACATACAGAGTCTACCGACTGATAACAATGCGTTGTTCAGCTATTGCGGATTAATGTTTTCCTTACTTGCTAGCAAGCTATGTTCTCCGGTTTGGGCATGCATGTGTAATCCACAAATCCCTGTATACAATGTTCTATAGTAGCTAACTGCATAGCTTACGCATAAATGTTGTCATATACAATTGTACTCTCACAAAACATAGTTGTGCTCACCAGTACTGTGAATACATAATTAGGACTATGAATATTATACATAGGTACAGTATACTCACTGTGCACATGTGCATGACTTGTGCTTCTTGTACACCACATATACCACCTTCCACATAAATTGACAAACTAGCTACCTCCGCCAAATTTTACCCAGAAGTGCATTAGCTTCCTGCGAGGCTTCCCTGCATATTCTATGTACACACTAGTACATGACTTAGGTATCAAATTTTATTTTGCTGTCAACAAAACCAAACAAAGGCTGATGGATACTACAACAAACTGATAACATACAAGATAATCAACTTCAGTGGTAGATATCAATACACAATGACATTATATATAATTATGCACAATGTATAAATTAACAGGGTTGGGTATTGTACTAATTGTGTCAGTTCTCAGTGAGCAGTGGTTCACGTAGATCATTTAGCTCAACTACAGATACTGTTGGCTGATGCACAACAGGGGCAATCTCTTTTCCTGGCCTATCTTGTAACTGAACTCTCCTCAGGGGACAATGGCCGAGTGCATACTGTACTATACTTTTGTTCTTAACTGCTTGGTAACCGTGGTATAGGAGTACAGCACAGAGTGCTGCAAAGGCACTTCCAACCATTATCCATGCTAGATGCTCCTGCTTTTGAGGGGAAGCCTGCGATGTTTGCAAGAACTGAGTGGCAGCAGTGAAAATACTGAGGTTGAGGAGGTAAAACGATTCAATGATGTGCATCAAGTAACTCTTGTACACCTGTCCTGCACTCCAGAAGCATACAACTATTGCAAACAGAACCACAGTGATTGCTAGAAGGTTCACTCGAGGATCACCCAGTGTGTTGCTGGCAAAGACAATGAAGAGTGTAATTCTAATCACAAGCATCATTACAGTCCAGTAACGAAATCTATCCTTGTACGGACCCTGGTAGGCATCTAGTAGTGGCTTCAGTTTGACCACCCAGCACATCACTCTGAGGTTTGACCAGGCTTGCAGATAAGGAGCTAACACAGTCAACAAGGTAAAGGGAACCACATACAGAAATGTAGTCACCATGGCCATTGCAAACAGGATGATATGCACACCTTGGAGGAAACCAACATTTCCATCTTGCATCCACACCTGAGAAACTCTCCCATTCTTATCGGTCAGGGTAATGGGGGACACTGCATTGATCACTGAGCGGAGGAGCTTTGCATACGATAGCAAAAATAAGGTGGCCAGAACTGGAACAGCATTGGAACCTGTCAATTGAGCTATTCTCACGGAATACCTGCTACTAAATATCATAGTCCCTACCAGAATCCAGATGTATGCTGGGAATACAAACTGCAACCAGGCTTTGGCATAAGCATTCATGCCTTTGTAAAAGCACGTTTCTATTCCAAGGTCTAAGTTGATCCAAGCTATGAAGACAGACAGAAACGTCGTGAGAATATTCACGTTACCTTTGGGAAAGAAGATGGTGTGGTTGACTCTGATGATGTTGGCATAGAAAATGAGTCCATTGATGGTTCCCATAGAAACAGTGAGGTTACACTTCAGCAACAGAAACACCAGAGCCACTCCAGCCAGTGCGAATGGAATGAGAAGAAGGAGGTAGATGTTGGAACACTGCAGACATTGGGAGGTTCCCAGAGCAAGGCTGAGTCCCGGAAGGCAGGCCCCACAGAGAATGCCACCGTGGTTGGAGTTACACTGCTCATCTGGATTGCTGAGATTTACGTGGGTTTTCCCAGGCTTGCAGTAATCAAAGGGACAGTTTCTGTGAACCATTATGGTACTATCTGTTGCGGATATTCCAATCCACATTGATGGTGGGTGATGAATGAGAGTGGTGTCAATATCACAGCTGATTCCAGCAATATATCTCAGAGATGATGCACAACTACAAAATGGTGGGTTTCCAACAAGTCCAAATCCAAGTGGGCAGTGGAGTAATGTTACATTAATTACTGCTGGAGGGATGAGTGACATCAGAGATGTTTTGGATATGAGAGTACTTGCAAGGGAGAGGTACAGTATAACTTCATCTTCAAGGCTTGTAATGGAGTATGTTACATTTGTACATCTGTAACTTAGCTCCTGAGTGCTCTGTCTAATCCCCAGTCTTGCTGACCCAGACTCTGACTCAATGGTTGTTTGCAGCACAGAGGGGATTGGGTAGTTGTACTGGCCAACTCCAGCTACTGTAATGTTGAAACTTTGTCCCCTGTAAACTGCCACACTAGTCTTTTGTGGACATTCATCCTCCTCCATCCACTCTGGTATTAAACCAGCATTTGATTCTGAACAGAGACATGCCTTGTAACTGGGTTCCGCAATTTCTAACGGATGGTTTACACCATGGATTGCAAATATTGCCCAGAACGTACTCGGGGGAATCTTGGTTTTAATATTTAGAGATTGAACATAGATTGAATCACCTTTTGCTGTTGCAGTATTGTTTTCCAGTACGACCCGTGGCAAGCTTCTCTGCCATGAAAACCACAAGCTTGAGTTACCAAGACAATCCTCTCTTGCTGCTATTGCCCCTCCATTCTCCAATGCTGTATTGTTGGCCATGAAGATCTTTGTCTTAGCATCAAAACAGACTAATGATGGTGGTGATTCAGAAGTACAATCAAGATGAATAGCTCCACCTGTAAGTGCTTTGTTGCCAACAAACTCCAACTTACCCTTCAGATTTACTTTTGAATTGAAAGTATATAAACCACTACAGTGGTTGTTTCCAAATTGAGAATTGACGATTGTGATCCTTACATTAAGCAAGTGAAGTGTTCCGGTGCACATTTGAGATTTGGAAGGAGCTCTATTGCTGTCAAACACTACATTCGCCAAAACAATTCGCCCACTCTGCACAGAGCAGCCAATATAATCTTCACTACTGGAGTCTGTAGTAATTCTCATAGCAGCTCCAGTGTGTGCCAAATTGCCAGTAAAGTAAGAATCTGTCAATAATACAGAAATGTTGGCTCTTGACTGTGGATGAAACATACCTTTTACATATAAGAACATGCCACCACCAGATAAACTGGCAACATTTTGTCGGAATTCACTCCCAGTTATCTTGGTTTCCATCACTGATAGTGACCCTGGTGATAACAATGCATATATGCCAGCTCCTTCTTTACCCTCATTTCCGTAAAATGTGGAATCTTTTAACACCCATGATAGAATAATTTCTTGAAGGTTAGAACTGTCGACGTCATCACCGAACAAGGCATAAATACCACCACCTTCCCCTCCTCCAGAGTTGTTTAGAAAATGTGAATGACTGATTTGAATGTCTATAACAATTGAGAAACCTAGTTTGTTTTGATTTTCTGAATTTAAAACATTATGAAACATGCTGAAAAGAGTTTGGCTAATCACTTTTTCGAAGGTTGTCTTTGTTAACGCTGATACTGGAAATGGAAACCTTTTGTAGGACATTAAGTCCTCAGAATAATCCAGGTACAGTCCACCACCACCCTCACTGGCATGTCCACTGGAAAACGTACAGTTACTGATACGAACAGCATACAAGCAACTTTTACAAGCCTCCAAATTAGTGATGTCAATGAATACATTAGCTCCCAAGTGAGCAGCATTGCTGTCAAAAATGCAGCTGGATATAATAACACTGATGTTGTGAGAACGTACGCGGAAACGAATACCAAGACCTCCTCCACCCAGCTTTAAGTGAGTATGTCTGCTTCTTCCATGAGAGAATTGTGAATCTGTAATTCTAAGGTTGACAGCATGCCTAGAATCACTAAACACAAACAAAGCATTGCCCCCAATGTCACTGATCTCGTTTGTCTTCCCCGATAATTCATTCCATCTTTGAAGATGGCATTCATTGGTGTCATTGACGTTATTATTGCAATGAAATGTGGAGTTTAGTACTTGTGAATCACCAAGCACATTCAACCCAAGCAAACCATATCCAGTACTTGCTTCTATGTGGATTCCTTCCACCATTAGTGTATGGACATTATGTACCAATAAGGCTGCTTGAAAATTCTTTGGAACTTTCGACTGCGTCCGAAAAATGGGTGGAACATTCAGATTCTCGGAAACATTACGACCACAATGCATAAATGAAAGTCTCCGAATGTTCAAATTTGTAATATGATGGAACACAAGTCCACCCTGTGCACCACCACACTCAATTATAGCAGTGGGACCCTGAGAGCTAGTTGCACTGCTACCAACCAGTGTCAAGTTGTTGACCTCACTCACCGTGATGCTGTCTTCAAGCAGGTGTATACCAGGGAGAAAGTTAACAGTGGTGTTTGAGGTGAAGCAGTGCTGTGGGCTGGAGAGGTACTCCGAGAGGTTGTAACAAGGCTGTTTGCCATTGCAATCCAGGGTTCCTGCTGATTTTACAAAGATGTCCATTTCACTGCCACAGTTATCTTGGTCATGAGAAAGTAAACCTGCTTCAATTACAAGACTAAGGAGTACCCACACGCACATTTGTAATCTGTTATTCTGCATTTTGCTGAACTTCGGATATGACAGTGGCAAAATAGAGGTGAGAACGTATGCTGACTGATAACCTGGTAATCTATCTCAGGAGTTTGGGAGTTGAACTTTTATACTGTAACTTTAGTGCTTGTATTTTCAACAATAGTATTCATTTTTCCCAAAATTTTGTGTGAAGGACAAACTGCATGCGGGCCAACAATACTCTGCATCACAAACTCACCTTTCTCTCCAAGCACAAAACACTAGCACTTATTGACAAATTTGCCACCATCTACATGCATTGACATGTCCACTGGAGAAAGTACTGTCACTGACATACAAGCATCAGAAGCCTCCAAACTAGCTACTGGTGTGAATAGATGTATAATCAACTTCCAAATGAGCAGCATTGCTGGCAGTTAGATATGACTATTTGAACGAGATGTCTGAAGACAAACACCAAGGTGGCCGAATAGGATCACTCTCTATGCACAACTTTACATGCAATTGTATAGGTTGAGGAACAGGAATATCTGCAGAAACATCATTGATGGTACTGTGGTGTTTCCAAACTTTCAGTGGCAATTTAAATTTACCTTGACTGTACTGCTATTCATTTTATCACCATGCATTTAAGCGCACGCAAGCACTTTGGTAACAATATTATAGTGCACAAACACGGAGGAGTAGCTCATCATGGAAAAAAAGAAACGTGCTGATTCTTTCCTGTTCAGCAAATGATGACATAGCAAAAAGTGAAGTAATATTATTATGTTATCATGGACAAACACAGATCCCAGTTGCTGAAAATGCTGTTCAACTGAAACATGATGTTTGCACAACCAACTTCTCTGTGTCACGAACTTTACTAAACTTTCGACACTGAAACCCAAAACAGCTGACAATTGTGAAAATGAGGAACAACTCATTATAGCACAGAGTGAAAGTTTCTCAAAATGTGTTGATAAAAGTGCATAAACAGTTAGCTATATAAATCTAAAGCTCAAGCTGAATACAAATTTGAGGATGTCTATAGCCTCATTCCAACGCCGTCTCAGGCCTGGGAATGAGGCTATTGAGGGTGATACCTGAAGTGATATTGATAGGGATTCATTCTAGTGGTGTTTGATGTGTAGTTTCCACCTTATCCTTCAAGGTATATTCAAAGCCAAATATATGGAAGGCATGGCATGACTTGCTGGCAGAGGTCTCAGGTAATGATGCATGGTACTGACACAAACTTATATGTGAACCTTGCTTGAAGGACACCAAAATAAAAGTTGCTGTGGCAAACTGAAGAATAAAGCAAAAGAATTACTCCAATGTATGCTTGGTTGCTAAGCAACACAAAACAACTGATTAAATAAGTGAGAAATGGTTGCAAATGATATTCACTAGCAGCACGTACATGGAGGAACTGTCAACAACACTACATTTCCATGACCACATACAGCTCCTAAGTTGTCCATTATTATTCAAACAAGGTGCATGGATACTGACTGCGTGTAGAAAGAAACCAGTTATAACAACTGTTTAATTATTCACGAAAATCTAATCAGAATAAAGTTGATAACCATACCTCCAATAACAATGCGTCGTTCAGCTATCGCAACAATTGTGGATTAATGTTTTTTTCTTCCTTGTTGCTAGCTATGTTCTCAGGGTTGGGCATGCATGTGTAATCCACAAATTCCTGAATACAATGTTCTATAGTAGCTAACTGCATAGCTTATGCATAAATGTTGTCTACAATGGTACTCTCACAAAACAAATAACTACTTGTGCTCACCAGTACTGTGAATACGTAATCAGGACTATGAATATATACATAGGTACAGTATACTCACTGTGTGCATGACCTGTGCTTCTTTTACACCACATATGTTGCAGTACCACTTTCCACATAAATTGACAAACTAGCTACCTCTGCCAAATTTTACCCACAAGTGCATTAGCTTCCTGCGAGGCTTCCCTGCATATTCTTTGTACACACTAGTACATGACTTAGGTATCAAAATTTATTTTGCTGTCAACAAAACCAAACAAAAGCTGATGGATACTACAACAAACTGATAACATACACGTGATAATCAACCTTCAGTGGTTCATCAATGTACAATGACATTATATGCACACTCAATATACTGACAGGGTTAACGTTGGGTATTCTACTATTATAAATTGTGTCAGTTCTCAGTGAGCAGTGGTTCACGTAGATCATTTAGCTCAACTACAGATACTGTTGGCTGAGGCACGACAGGGGCAATCTCTTTTCCTGGCCTATCTTGTAACTGAACTCTCCTCAGGGGACAATGGCCGAGTGCATACTGTACTATACTTTTGTTCTTAACTGCTTGGTAACAGTGGTATAGGAGTACAGCACAGAGTGCTGCAAAGGCACTTCCAACCATTATCCATGCTAGATGCTCCTGCTTTTGAGGAGAAGCCTGCGATGTTTGCAAGAACTGAGTGGCAGCAGTGAATATACCGAGGTTGAGGAGGTAAAACGATTCAATGATGTGCATCAAGTAACTCTTGTACACCCGGCCTGCATTCCAGAAGCATAAAACTATTGCAAACAGAGCCACAGTGATTGCTAGAAGGTTCACTCGAGGATCGCGCGGTGAGTTGCTGGCAAAGACAATGAAGAGTGTTATTCGAATCACAAGCATCATTCCAGTCCAGTAACGAAATCTATCCTTGTATGGACCCTGGTAGGCATCTAGTAGTGGCTTCAGTTTGACCACCCAGCACATCACTCTGAGGTTTGACCAGGCTTGCAGATAAGGAGCTAACAGGAGATACTCGTGCGCGCGCTGTCCGAAATGTATAGGGAAATGCATACTTAAGCTCGCTAACCAAAAATCTCAAGTACGAAGAGAGTGAGCAACTTGATTCTGGCGGTGGAGGTGCGCTGTCACAAGATGCGGGGCATGACGGAAGCTTTTACGGATACGCTGTATAGCCGTGCAAAAACGAGCAGTTCAGTTCACCAAAAAGCCGTATTTACCGCTTTTCTCGAGCGAGACAGCAGATAAGTTTGCCAAGGATTATGCTACCAAAAAAAGCTTCGGTCATGCCCTGCACCTTGTGACAGCGCACCTCCACCGCCAGAATCAAGTTGCTCACGCTCTTCGTACTCGAGATTTTTGGTTAGCGAGCTTAAGTATGCATTTCCCTATACATTTCGGACGGCGCGCGCACGAGTATCCCGTAACCTTAAGGGCCTACGATTGGCAGACCCAGAATTTGGCAAGCCCGGGAAGATAGACCTCTTACTCGGGGTGCAGACCTTTGTGGACATAGTACGCCATGGCCGGCGGAGAGGACGTCGAGGTTCACCTACCGCCATAGAGACGACGTTTGGCTGGGTTTTGGCTGGCAACACCAACGTTGAAGGCTCCGACACAATTGCCTCACACCATGTGTCCATTCTCACGGGAGACGACCTGCTACGTCAATTTTGGGAAGTGGAAGAGAAATCGGTAGCCAACAGCACTCTCACACCAGAAGAACGAACCGTCCTCAACCACTTTGATGCTCACCACTCTCGTGACTCTGAAGGAAGATTCATGGTGCCTCTACCTAAACGACCCACATCAACCAGGCTGGGTGAGTCAAGAGCACAAGCTGTGCGTAGATTCATCTCATTTGAAAGGATGATGCATGCCAAGGGTCAGTTTGAGGAGGTAGAGAAAGTCATTGATGAGTACTTTGTGAACAAACACGCAGAGCCAGTACCACAAGCAGACTTGGAGAAGCCACCTAGCGAGGTGTTTTACTTGCCCATACACGTGGTCCGTAAGGAGTCGAGCACAACCACCAAGCTTCGGGCAGTTTTCGACGCTTCGGCCAAAACATCCACTGGCACTTCACTCAATGACACCTTGCTAGTCAGTCCCACTGTACACCCTCCTTTAGTTGACGTTCTCATACGCTTTCGCTCTCATCGCATTGCTCTGATTGCAGATGTCAGTCGCATGTACAGAGCCATTCATCTGGATGATACTGACAAGGACCTCCATCGTTTCGTTTGGCGAAGCAGCCCCACCGCTCCACTTTTGGACTTTCGAATGACATGAGTCACGTTTGGTGTCTCCTCATCATCATTTGTAGCCAACATGTGCGTCAAGCAGAATGCACTCGACTTTGGCATGGAGCATCCCAATGCCGCCAAGGTTGTGAATGAATCCTTCTATGTGGACGACTGTCTAACCGGCTCCGACTCGCCTGAGGGAGCTGTCGAGCTACACTGTGAGCTCCAAGCATTGTTTGGCAAGGGAGGTTTCCTGCTGAGGAAGTGGAATGCAAGCGAGCCTTCTGTACTGCAGCATATTGATCCTGACCTGCGGGATGCACAGTGCACAATCTCAATTTCTGACCTAGAAAGCTACACAAAGACCCTAGGTATCGAATGGAATTCATCCACTGACCACTTCCGCCTGACTGTAGCCGACCTTCCACAAGTGAATGGTCTGACCAAGAGAGCCCTTGTCTCCGACATTCCAAAGACATTCGATGTCTTGGGCTGGTACTCCCTTACGATTGTGAAGGCGAAGATTCTGCTGCAGTTGCTATGGTCTGAGAAAGTTGGCTGGGATGACCCAGTGCCTGACTCCCTACTGGAAGAGTGGTTACAGTGGAGAAGCGAGCTACACCTTCTGTCAAGTCATCACATTCCCAGATGCTACTATCCCAAGGGAGGTATCTACTATTGCCTCCATGCAACTTCATGGTTTCTCTGATGCGTCCGAGAAAGCCTACTCTGGAGTAGTCTATCTTAGGATGGAAGACTCGATTGGAACTGTGCACACCTCTTTGGTGATGGCTAAGACTCGTGTGGCACCGATCAAGAGACAAACAATACCACGTCTGGAGCTCTGTGGAGCTCTTGTGATGGCACAGATTCTATCTCAAAGCAAGGATGTACTCAAGATCCCCCTTGATCACACTTATGCGTGGACTGACTCAACCATTGTACTCAGCTGGTTGCAAGGGAACCCACGTCGTTTCAAGGTGTTCATCGGAAATCGAGTGGCTCAGATCATGGAGCTCATCCCGCCTGATCGCTGGAGACATGTTGCCAGCGAAGATAATCCAGCAGACTGTGCCTCGCGTGGGATGTACCCTTCTGAGATTCTGACTCACAAACTCTGGTGGAATGGACCCGAGTGGTTGAAACTCAATCAGGAACGATGGCCCAAACAATTCGAAGTCAAGTCAGTCCCCTCTTCAGAAGAAGCAGACGAGCTGTGTTCAGCTGCTTGCACAGCACTTGTGCAGAGCCCACCCTTGATACCATTTGATCGCTTTTCAACTTTCATCTGTCTTGGCCGAGTCACTGCCTGGATGATTCGATTCATCGCTAACTGTCGGTCAAGGAAACACAACGCTCAAGCGCACAACGACTCACTCTCTGTTCAAGAATTGAGTCACGCTACTTGTTACTGGATCAAGATGGCTCAGGACAAATCCTGGACTTCAGAAGTCAATGCCCTCAAGAAAGGCTCCAGGTTGAAACAGACAAGTCGCATTCTCTCTCTCAATCCCTTTGTCGATGAATCTGGGATCCTACGTGTGGGTGGACGTCAAGAGAATGCAAGGCTCTCATTTGACACTCGTCACCCCATCATACTTCCATCGAACCACCCTCTTGTGAAGCTCCTCATCCGATCAGAGCACCTTCGCCTACTCCATGCTGGTCACTTGTTGACATCAGCTTCTCTCTCTAGGCGATATCACATTGTTGGCGGTCACAAGGCAATCAAGTCAATCACACGCAGTTGTGTCATATGCAGACGACGCTCAGCTAAGCCAAGACCACAGCTCATGGGACAGCTACCCAAGGAGCGAGTCACACCTGATGCCGTCTTCAACAATGTTGGCCTGGACTATGCTGGACCGGTCTATCTAAAACAAGGTTCGGTACGTAAGCCTGTGATCGTAAAAGCCTATGTGTGTGTGTTTGTGTCCTTGTCTACCAAGGCAGTACACATTGAAGCCGTATCTGATCTAACTTCAGAAGCCTTTATTGCCTGCTTGAGGAGATTTATCTCCAGAAGAGGGAAACCAAACCCATCAAGGTCAAGACAGGCTTGTCAGAGTTGTCAAGCTACGTACCAAGAATGGAATTTATGTGAGACCTGCAAAGTGACACTACTTCTTCCCTGTGCATGATCGACTTATTGGAAACTGTGGAACAATGTGTCTAACTGCTAACCTTTATCATATCTTGTTGTGTAATTTTAAGTGGCTTTTCAATTGATTTGTGCTTGAATAGTTGAAGACATAGCTTTGTATGTCTTGGCCGGCGGAATGTCTATGCTTACCTTGCATTTTGTAATTGCTGTTGCGTAAGTTTATCTTTTCGATCTTTGTCATCGTATAATTGGAACAAGTCACAATGAAAATTTGTCAAAATGGCCATCGTGGTACAACTTTGTATCTACTATATAATCTAGTTGCATCCAAGTGAGGAATCACGAAAACATTTCTATTAAATTTACACCCAGTTATGTGAATTTCCATCCCAGACATTGGGGATTTTGGTAACGATGCATATATGCCTGCTCCTTCAATCCCCTCATTTCCATGAAATGTGCAATCTTTTACCGCCCATGAAAGGCAGAGTTCTTCAGTATAGCTATAATAGTCATTACTGATCATGAACAAGGTGCAGACACCACCACCACCTCCTCCAGAGTTATTCAGAAAATGTGAAACACTGATCCGAATGTCTACAACAGTGAATGCCTTTCTGTGCGCGAATGGATACCAGTAGCCTGGAAGTATATACCAAGGAATATGATTCCTGTATAACCATGGTGTTCGTGGACGTAACATAATATTGGTACTTGAGCAGGACAGCAATTTTTCAGAATACTGGTACTTAAGGTACAGTCCACCACCACCGTCACTGGCATGCCCATTAGAGAAGGTGCAGTTACTGAAACATGGAAGCAAGTGTCACAAACCTCCAAACTAGTGATGTCAATAAATGCATTAGCTCCCAAATGTGCAGCATTGCTGTCAAAAGTGCAATTAGAAACAATAACAGCGACATTGTGAGCATATGTACAAGATGCACGAAGACAAATACCCAAACCTCCTCCACCCAGGTTTAAATGATCATGTCTGCTTCTTCCATGAGAGAATTGTGAATCTGTGATTCTAAGGTTGACAGCATAACTAGAGTCGCTAAACACAAACAGAGCGTTGCCCCCAATGTCACTGATCTTCTTTCTCATTCCCAATAAGTTGTTCCATCCTTGAAAATGGCATTCATTGGTGTCATTGTTATTGTTGCAATGAAATGTGGAGTTTAGTACTTGTGAATCACCGAGCACATTCAACCCAAGCAAACCATATCCAGTACTTGCTGCTATGTGGATTCCTTCCAATGTTAGCGTATGGACATTAGTTACGAATAGAGCTGCTTGAAACTGAGGGAAATCCTCCCACGGTTCAATCCACATCTGACTGTTAAACAGATGATCGGATAGAATACGACCACAGTGTATAAATGAAAGTTTCAGTATGCAAAAATTTGTCATATGCTGGAACACAAGCCCAACTTGTGTATAACTGCACTGGATTGTAGCAGTGGGACCCTGAGAGCTATTTACACTGTTACCAACCAGTGTCAAGTTGTTGACGTCACTCACTGTGATGTTTTCTTCAAGCAGATGTATCCCAGGGAGAAAGTGAACGGTGGTGTTTGAGGTGAAGCAGTGCTGTGGTCTAGAGAGGTACTCTGAGAGGTTGTAACAAGGCTGTTTGCCATTGCAATCTGGGGTCTCACAAAGTTGTCAATTTCACAGCTGTCACAGTTACCTTGATCATGAGAAAATGAATCTGCTTCAATTGCAAGACTGAGGAATATCCACATGCACATTTTTAAGCTGCAAGTCTGCATTTTACTACTTGATCCAAATGTTCTTAACAATGACAATTATACACTTTAATTATGACCTGAGAAATGGTAAAAGCTCTCTTGAGCTACATGTGTTTCTGACCATTTATACAATTGTATGTACCTATCTAACACAAACATCAGAAACAATACATCTCCCCGGATCTGGGAGCTGTTTCTGCTCCTATCTTTAATGACGTCTTATCAAGTCAACAGTTTTGTAAATTGAAAGGGCTTGGTGTTTTTACAACAGGATATTCCCCAAAAATTTCCCAAAATTTTGGGGAAATAGCTAGCAACAAGTTGCATGCAGATAGAAGTATACAAGCACAAACAACAGCCTGTAACTATATCAAAACCGATGCTTGTGCATGCCATGCATGGTACTTGTTGGTCAAATGAAAATTACATGGTACATTTCAGTCAAATGAAACTACAAGGAAGCCAATGTTAGACTTACATATGGCTGATTGTATACAAGAATTAATATATTATGCAAGGAAAGTGATCATGAGTTGGTGGCAAATTAATCTTAGACTTGATCTGTACGTTCCATTCTTACCATGTGAAGGTTTCTATCTATGTAGCATTTTTAATCTAATCAGGCTACAATCATGATCAATTGCTGCAGCAGTGATGCACACACAATATAGTAGCTAGATATTACCCGGCCAAAATCTTTCTCTAGGTCATTTTCAGTTTATAGAACACTTAAACATACCCTAATTTCTGTTCCCTGGCATTGCTGGGCTCGAAACTGCTCACACAGGTAATTTCAGCTATACTGAGCATATATATACGTGACTTAACCACACCCACCAATTAACGAGCTTGCATGCTGGAAATGGAGGCCCTACAAGGCAAGACAGCTACTTTCTAAGTCCATTTATGCCAAAAACGGCGGAAATGGCCCTCCCAGTGCTGACCAAGACTTTTCTATCGCGGAGCCCAGACACGGCCATACTGTTTGCACCCTCCGGGTGCACCCACCCACCTCCCCCTGTCCCGCCCTTTCTGCTGTCGCAGAACCTATCTCCCAAGGACATTGCCGGATGTGACATCATGAAGCTGAAAGTCTCATGACACCTTAAGGCGTCATTAGGTGGAAAAGGGTTAATTAAAATGTGTCGGTCCTAACTAATTTCAGCAGGCTTCGCAGCAGGACAAAATGAAATCTGTTTACCTTGATCTTTTCCCCAAGACTTCTGTTTATAATTATTATGGTATATATCAGTGTAATAATCTTGACTATCTCTCAGTGTGTATACATATAGTTCAAACACACACTTGTTACAATGTATATAGCTGACATGGTACATGCAGTAGGCTTGTGAGTAACCACTGAGCATGAGATAGCTACAGCAAGCATCTACATTATAGAGTTGATTTGCTGGCAGTGAGAATAGCTATATACACTGGGCTAGGCTTGAATTGTGAATAGCCAGCACCTTGTTATATTCTGACAGCCGACTTTGCAGAAAAATGCTTATCAGCATTTACTCTCTCGCACTGCTCGCAATTCTAGCAGGTCTCCCTCACTTCAACCTATTGAGACAAGTGACAGGGATGAGGTCAAGTCATACGTTCTACGTGAGACCGACTTACAATCACGACTGCAAGACCTGTGTCACATTCTCTGAGTCCCTGAATCTCCTAATGTCAACAACTGGAGCTACATTTTACTTCCTCCCTGGCAACCACTCAGTTGAGAACACTACTCAGGTTGCTATAAAGGACATACGATGGTTGTCACTCCAAGGAAATGTGTCTAAATCATCTAACCATGCTCGCATTCACTGCAAAGGAAAGATGAGTTTCACTTTCAAAAAGGTTGGAGACCTGTTCATCTCAGATTTAGAATTTGTGGGCTGTGGATACGAAATACCACAGCAGGTACGTGGTGTGAACGCTGCCTTGAAGATTTATGGCACCAATTCACTCACACTAATGAATGTCACAGTGCGTGACAGTTATGGCTACGGACTGCTAGCACTAAATACCATACATGATACCATTATCATTGGCTGCAAATTCTATCATAACAGACTGATGGGGAGACTGAAAAGAAATTCTGACAAGGGTCTAGGTGGAAATGCTCTGATTATCTTTTGCGACATGTTTCCTACATACCACATTCACTTAAAAATCTCCAACTCAGAGTTTGCCCACGGCACAGAATCTTACGATGGAGATATGTTGACAGATTGGTCTGATGAGGTAAGAGTAAGAGGGGCAGGTGGTCTGGGAATTGTAGTATCTATGTCAGAAGCAGACAACAATATCAGTATCATCGTATGTGACTGCATCTTTTATAACAACAGTGGAGTCCTGGGAGCAAATATGGCCATTGTTTCTAAACTTGATGAGTACTTTGATAATTTGGTGCCACACAAAACATCTACCTCCTTCTCATTCCATTTGCACTGGCTGGGGTGGCTCTGGTGTTCTTGTTGCTGAAGTGTAACCTCACTGTTTCTGTGGGAACCATCAATGGACTCATTTTCTATGCCAACATTATCAGAGTCAACCACACCATCTTCTTTCCCAAAGGTAATGTGAATGTTCTCACAACATTCCTGTCTGTCTTTATAGCTTGGATCAACTTAGACCTTGGAATAGAAACATGCTTTTATGGAGGCATGAATGCTTATGCCAAAGCCTGGTTACAGTTCGTATTCCCAGGGTACATCTGGATTCTGGTAGGGACTATGATCTTTAGTAGCAGGTACTCCGTCAGAATTGCTAAACTGACAGGTTCCAATGCTGTTCCAGTTCTGGCCACATTGTTTTTGCTATCGTATGCGAAGCTCCTCCGTTCAGTGATCAATACAGTATCGCCCATTTCCCTGACCGATCAGAATGGGAGAGTTTCTCTGGTGTGGTTGCAAGATGGAAATGTTGCTTTACTGCAAGGTACGCATATCATCCTATTTGCAATGGCCATGGTAAACACGTCTCTGTATGTGGTGCCCTTTACCTTGTTAACTTTGTTAGCTCCTTATCTGCAAGCCTGGTCAAACCTCAGAGTGCTGCGCTGGGTGGTCAAACTGAAGCCACTACTAGATGCCTACCAGGGTCCATACAAGGATAGATTTCGTTACTGGACTGGAATGATGCTTGTGATTCGCATTGCACTCTTCATTGTCTTCGCAAGCAACTCACTTGGAGATCCTCGAGTGAACCTTCTAGCCATTACTGTGGCTCTGTTTACAATTATTGTATGCTTCTGGAATGCAGGACGTGTGTACAAGAGTTACTTGATGCACATCATTGAATCGTTTTACCTCCTCAACCTCGGTATTTTCTCAGCTGCCACTCAGTTCTTGCAAACGTCACAAGCTTCTCCTCAAAAGCAGGAGTATCTAACGTGCATAATGGTTGGAAGTGCCTTTGCAGTTTTCTGTGCTGTACTCCTATACCACTGTTACCAAGCAGTTAAGAACAAAAGTATAGTACAGTACGCACTCGGCCATTGTCCCCTGAGGAGAGTTCAGCTACAAGACAGGCTGGGAAATGGGGTTGCAATTGCCCCTGTTGTGCCTCAGCCAACAGTATCTGTAGTTGAGCTAAATGATCTACGTGAACCACTGCTCACTGAGAACTGATAGCTACATAAGGTTGAGTTGAATACCTTTTGTGTATTATTTTGTCCCAAAACTTCTGTGCACATAATAGCTATACTTATTTTCATGTACCAATGTGTTGTTTTATCCAATAATGTATTCCAAAGAACATCCTCATCTGTTTCTATAACGTATCTCGACATCAATGGACATTGAATAGCTGGTAGTGTTGAGAGCACTGTTCAAAGATCACTATATTGAAGATCTAGACAGGTACATGCACTGTAGCTACTCAAATCAGAAGATGCAGCTTGCAGGAAGGAAGGGGGTGAATAAAAGATGCTGTATACATTTTTCAGTGATAGCTGAACAACTCATAAATGGACAACCTATAGGAGCTGTATGGCCCAATATACAATGGAAGTGTACGTAGTGCAATCGAACATTCCTTCCAACTCACGTTGCTCTGTACGTTGAACTTGCCCAGCAACTAGTCACACATTGGGAACATTTTCTACAG
Organism: Axinella damicornis; assembly: GCA_963931865.1. NCBI lineage: Eukaryota > Metazoa > Porifera > Demospongiae > Axinellida > Axinellidae > Axinella > Axinella damicornis. Next base: position 2,824,329 of record OZ007506.1, on the reverse strand, counting down.
AGAAGTGACAAGCGTGAACGCTATTATAAATGCATGTCGACGTCGGCGGCTCATGCGCTCCTGTGTATACCTACACCTGTAGTGTACCTTATCAGGAGCTTATGGGCTCCTGACCTAATGTAAACCCACCTATAGCTAGCACTTGTAGTGTGTCTCACTCTATACCACACACCCTGCTGAGTAGCTACATTGTAGCTAGCTAGCTTCTCTTCAATCCAAACTGATGGTCAGATGTGGAACCAAGCGTCAAGATGAGAGTTCAAGCTATTAGTAGCTAGCTATAACTGTTTGAATTCTAGGCAGTGAACTGCATGCACAAGACTCAGACTTGAAAGTAGCTAGCTAGCTAGCTAGGTGGTTGCTGATCAGCTAGAACCATATAGTTCTAGCTAAGTATATAGCTATGCTAGAGCTGACTCATGAAGTCAGTAGCTAGCTAGCTATGTTCCGCCTTCATGCAAGAGCGAGGTCTAGCCATCACAGACACCTGAAAGCTTCTCTACTCTATCAGTATCATGCTCTGATCGTATGCTCGTGGCTACGTAGCTAGCTAGCTAGCGGCTACTGGCCCGCAAAAGTGAAGAGCCAAGGCAATAACTAGTTGGCACTGAGCCGGGTTTATATGAGATGGGCATGCTGTACGTACTTGAGCTTTGGAAGGAGGGTGAGGGGGCCAACACTCCGGCTTAGAATTACACATGTAGCTGTTTCCAGGGGAGCTGTGTAGCTAGCTAGCTAATAGCTGTAAGGTCAACGGTGCTCGCTACTGTCATGTTTCAGCCAGCTGAATTTGAAACAATATTTGGCGGGAAGTCAAGGTGGCGTGCGCATGCGCACTCGGATACATCCGGTTTGGGCTTAAATACTGAATTTGTAGCAAGTTTTGGCGGGAAGTCGGGATGGCACACTCGCTAAGCACTTGCTTTACAGCCTGGGGGTTGAGTGTTCGTCTCCCCAATAACCGAGTACGAGTCTGGGCCACTCCGTACACACCGGTTCTCGACTTCCCCGCCTAGCAGCTCGAGTACGCCGGTTCCCATCTGACCACCGAAGCTAAAGGTGTTCTGGTAGAAAGCAGGTTAGCCTCCTGTGATTCCAGGACCGCCTATCCAGCGCTCCTGAGGCTTACACTTCGGTGTCTGACCTGTCACGGAGGGATGGGTTGTTGCTAGGTTGTATTTTTCTTCTTTTTTTTTCTTCTTTTTTTTTTTCTTCTTCTTTTTTCCCCCCTCATGGAGGGACCTGCTGGGCGTTCCTTTGCACGGTTCATTATTAGTATCATCCTGGTTAACTAGCTAATAGATTTTTTTATCCTTATAAAAGTGCCAAAACTATAATGCATTGTAGTAAAGCCATAACAACTTAGCCTCGTTCCCAGTCCCACGCCCAGCTTTTTGGTCGCTTTACCGTACTGGCGACGAAAAGCTGAACGAGGCTAATAACAACTGTCTTACTGTCCAAAACAGTGGTACAAACTGTAGCTAGCTAGCTAGCTAAGTGTGCTTTTAGTAGCTAGCTAGCTAGCTACTAATTAGTAGCTAGCTAGCTAGCTACTAATTAGTAGCTAGCTAGCTAGCTACTAATTAGTAGCTAACTAGCTAGCTACTAATTAGTAGCTAACTAGCTAGCTAAGTGTGCTTTTAGTAGCTAGCTAGCTAGCTAGCTAGCTACATTTAACCATTCTAAATGTAAACTAACTCTCTAGCTAAATGTTACTAAGACAGCACTGATTTATGACTACTGGTATATCCTTGGTCAGTTCTCATGTGACCCCTCCACTATAGAGGGGCATGTGCGGGGGTGTCCTGTAGAGGGCTCTGAGCTACATACCGTCCGATTATGAGCTGGATTCCCCACCACCCAGGCTGCAGCACATACACAATGCTTCCATTATTATAGTCGTGCTGCTTATTCCAACACCACCTACAAATCGTATTCTATAGAGCACACCAGAACATGAAATTATTCTTGTTCGAAATACAATCACAAGCTGGTCCTCAGTTATTTGGGTAGCAGCGGCACCTGACATGTAGCTACGTCTTCTATTGATTTTTCCTGCTTGGCTAAATTGGTGTGAAGTTGCTAGCATAGTCAGACCTCTTTCTCACAAAATGCAATGGTTATGGAAAGTTTTTAAAATGTGCTATATTCACTTATATGTACAATCAGTCATGCATGTATACAGTGTTACAATAATTATAGCTACCCACTAAGTAAAATCGTGCTCCAACTGTCGAATTACGAATACAATAATTACCTTACAAACGTAAGCAAGCACTAATGCAATTATTGCAATTGATTACCATGCATTGCAAGATTACGCACTGCTATAGATAGACAGCAGACACGGAATATGTTTCCCACTTGCATGAGTTAGTACGATTAGAGTTTCAAATGTATTGCCAACATCCTGACATGCATCACAAGATGGTACAATAATGTGTATGTTTTGAACAATTAGACATTCAGTTTTGTGTGTGCATGGTAATCAAACTTGACCCATCATGAACTCCAGCTCAGACTCCACAGTTGAAATCAGTCAGTGCAACTGAGAGAGCCATGCATTCTTGTCAGATGGAACTTTTGTCAACACTTTTCGAAAAACTTTCACTCTGCCTTTACTGATTTGTTCCTTATGTTCACAACAGTACTGTCTTTGCTATAATAGCCATATAGCTAAGACATTGGATATGTGTCTTTCAGTTTCACTGCACTTTCATCAACTGCCATAGTCTGTTTGTGATTGCAACCAAATGGAAACACACAAAATGACAGTTGATGAAAAGTACTGTGCAGATATAAAGATGACTGTTATGGAGGTGCGAAACTCCTGTTAAAGTACCGTACTCTATGGTCAGTTACAAGATAGAGGCCTGAACATGCATGAGGCTGCCCCTCTATGCGAACCTTTACTCATGGAAAACTAATACATAATTATTGTTCCGAAGCTTCTGTGTGTACCTATTACCAATAATGTATTCCACAGAACTTCCACATCTGTTTCTATATGATAGCTAGCTAGGTACCCTGACATTGTAATTGGTAGTAATTTTTTGAGAATACTGTTCAAAGATAATAGCTATATGCTTGGTGTACATGTGGCTACTCAGGAATAATCGTGCATGCTGTGTTACATTTTATTAATTTGAAATAGATGCATGAGCTACTCATAATGACCTATAGGAGCTGCATGGTCCATTATAGGCTATACAATGGAAATGGAAATTCATGGCTATCGAACATTCTCCCAAGCTCACATTGCCCTGGATTTGTAATTGTTTATGGCCAACATCACTTGAACTTGTTCATGCAGCAAGAGGTCACACATTGGAAACATTTTCTACACATATAGCTAAGCTAATGCGATCTTCATAGCTTCAGATGCAGGGACGTTCAGAACATGCTGTGAGGAAAGGGGTTCTTTGGTGGGAAGGGTGTTTTTTTAAATATCTTCCTTATGTTTTTTAGATTTCTTCCTTATGTTCACAACTTCTAGCCCGTGTTTTTGATTGAATGCTGAAATTTGCAATAATATAGCTAAGACGTTGGCTACAGTTGTCTTTCAGTTTCACAGCACTTTCATCAACTGCCATAGTCTGTTTGCAATTGCAACCACAAACGCAGAGGACAGTTGATGAAAGTGCAAATAAAAGGCGACCATTGAGGAGGTGCAAACTCCTGGTTAAAGCTGTCAAACTGACATAATTCAATCCGCTAGATTGGCTTCTGCCATTGTAACTGCCACATACAGGCCTCTCCCCCGGCAATAGCAGCTAAATTACTGATTTTTCTGCACTGTTAGCTATAACTTCACAGGTTTATCTCAAAAACAGCAGATGAGTGTCTGGCATACATAATGGTTGGAAGTGCCCGTCTTTAATAGCTACATGCTGATTCATTCCTATACTAACATGGTGGCATTGAAGCTCCTGAATCCCATGTCATTCCTTGCTGCAAGAATGCAACTTGAAGTTAGCGCTAAATTGCATCAGCCACAAGTGTCAATTATCATTGATCTGGAGTGGATATAGCTACCTAGATCCCTGCGGGTTAGGGACCCAGACTAAACTGATCTGGAGCTATGGCTAATCATGTTCACCCTTAGCTATGGTTAGCTAGCTAACAATCATATCTAATAATGAATTAGCCGAGCTACTGTGCAATCTTCAGTATGCGTGGTTGACCATAACTTACATTTGTGACATGATTTGGAGAACTATTTTTGGAAGGAAGACAAAGGGGTTGTGGCAGTTTTCAGCATCAATTTTCATTGATGGTCAGTAACAATGGCACGGTCTGGTCATTCTCGCAATGGCAGTGAACAAAAAAAGGCTCATGTCTGGTGTCAAACACCCCCTGATGATTGTAGAGACTAGCCTCGTTCTTTTGCTCCTCCTCCGCGCCTGGGTTCGAGGCAAGGCTATGTAGACACTGACAGCAGACAGCTGAAACTGCATTTAAGACCTGTGACCTTTGCACTTTGAACCATTACGTAATTTCCTGCTTGATAGCGAACTATAGCGCATGTCGGAGAATTCCCAGAGGATGAGTAGGTTGTTAGCGTTGTTCCTGGATCACCTGGGCTCCTATCAGGCAGAACACGTTCGCCCAGTCCGCGAGTTGCTAGGCTCTGCCCTGGGGGTCGCGACCATGAACGAAACGGCAGAATGTTCCTGTAACTGTAGTGACAGTAGCGTGGGGGGTCTGTCATCGGTTTGTGGAAATGGAAGCCTCCTATGCACAGTGAGTATATGTTTACTTTAGCCAGGTAGCCATTGATCATCTCTTCATCCGCTGGACGTGAGGGGTCTAAGCTAACTAGTGTAGACTAGTATTGTCTCAAGCCCCTGGTAGTTGTTTTAATGAGGCTTTGAGTATAAAGAAATTTTAGTAGACAATGGGCATAAATTATTCCATAGCAGCACTTTTATGTCATACCTCCAACATGGTCTCGGTACCAGCCCCAATCAAGGCGGTGATCGTTTCTATTATCCTGCACTTGCATCACCTTTTCCATGGCATATTTTCTGTATACTATACGGAATCCGCCATCTTGGTGTACCATAATACATTGGCTTCATGTGCAGTATTGGTCAAAACGTGCCCTGCATCACTGGTAAGTGTTTACATATCAATCACATTTCAACACATACTAGAAGTATTATTGGTACACGATTGCATTTGCTGAGATTGCCTGTGGAAGCCGCTATCTCCAAAACCGCAAAATACACAGCCACCATGTTGGTGTACCCGTCCGTCTTCTCAAAGTGATGACGTCAGCTGCAAGGGGTCTATAAGCGATTGCCACCTTGATTAGGGCTGGTACCGAGACTATCCCCTATGAGGGGCTGCCATTATTTTTCAGCTCATAAACCTAACCCAGCATGATGCTGAAAGCTTAGTTGTCCATAGTGATACACACTAATTGACAGTGATACTGCATACAGTAGTCCTGAGTGTTAGACGCTAATCAATGTGTACAGTAGTCTAGAGTGGTACATCATCGTACATGTAGACGCTAATGTTGCTGCTGTTCTATTGTCTATGAGGTCAAAGCGCTGTTGTTCCAGACACAACCTTGAATAGGGTCCTGGTAAAATCCATAGCATTTGGAATGTCCAATACATACCAAGCTCCCGTTCTTGACTAGAGACTAAGTAAGTCATCTCGACTATTCTGCTGGGGTTAGTGATGGAATCTTTCTACTCAGTAGCAATTGGTTACATAATGCTGCATCTATAAGTGTGCTGTTTGCATAAATGCTGCTTTCGGACTGTGCCTTATTTGGAATGACTGTCATTGCATACCATAAATAAATGTTTTTCTTGCTAAAGTAGAAATCCTCAAGCTTTTACTGGAAGCTTTTTTGCTTGCATGTGCACACAAGATAACAAGGCAGCTGCTAAAGCTAAGCTATGGCTAGGCTGTTGTCATTACACCATGTGGTGATCATGTGTTGATTACATCATGGCTTGTGTTGAATGTGATTAGCTCCTAACTACCACCCCCACACACATTTTGACTTTAATCATATTACAGTTCTGTATATGTAGTATCAAGAGTGTATAATAATAAGAAGAGAGTATCGAACTCGCTATAGGCTAACGTTGAATGTGTGCGGAAAGTAACGTGACTTCCGGTATGGTAATAATGTCAAAAACACAATCTTACCTGGCATAGACGCCATGGCTACCGTACCACAGCTAGCTAGCCTCATTGACTCGACGATCAAGGCGTGCGTGCAGCAAGTAAACTCGGCCATATCGGGGAGTACATAGTTGACGAGTCCGTGTGGATCACGTGCACCATACTGGATGTCACGTTACTTTCCGCATACATTCAATGTAGCCTATAGCGAGTTCGATACTCCCTTCTTATTATTATACACTCTTGGTAGTGTCTAGCGTTAGTTGCTATTGATATCCAGTATGCAGAAATCAGCTGCTCTTAGTTAACCACATTTTTAAGCCTGTGGATTTTCTCTTGTTGTTCAAGTTGTAGACAGGGCTGCATTCAACCTTCCAAAGCACTGGTAACCCACTCTATGAGCTTTCAATCAAGACTCTTGCCTAGCCTTGTTCCCAGGCTCCTCCCCAGCTTTTTGTTGTAGTATGAGACAAAAGCTGGGGAGGAGCCGGAACGGGGCTGACTCTTGCCCATGCCAAACCTCATCAAAGCTGGAAAATGGGCCTTAACCACTGGTAATTAAGTTTGTAATACAGAAATGGCTTGCAGGCTATAATGTGTGTACTGAGATCTGTTTTGTGCATACAGGTGGGCAGTAATACTCTGACAGTAATGACAGCTATACCCTAAAACTATATTTAGCTCAGCAGTGCTGTAGATGGCAATAGAATAGATACGAATATCCATAAAGCAAGCCGATATTGATTATCATTGCCACTTGTGCATGTCATGCAGGGCAAAAAGGATTGGCTGCTTTGATCCAGTGTTGTCATACATGTGCATGTTGATTGGTCATACCTACCAACGAGTGCCTCAATTTACTTTTGTTCTCCTTTCCTCTTGCTTTCCCCCTCCTTCCTCCTCCCTTCCTCCTTCGTTCCCCCCTCCATTCCCCCCTCCCTTCATTCTCCCCTCCATTCCTCCCTCCCTTCATTCCCCCCTCCCTTCACTCCCCCCTCCCTTCATTCCTCCCTCCCCAGTGTGTCCCCCTCAACCCCCTTAGCCCCGCCTTTGCCTCCCTCTCCTACCTCATTTTCGTCATAGCAACGATACAGCTGGTGAGTCCCTTTTCTCTTTCAAAAGCTTCCGAGTTAAACTGTTAGTAGTATTATCATAATGAGCTCTGTATTTGGTTTGATTCAATCACGTACTAGTAACTCATACCAGAAGAGCTAAGGGATTGAAATGGAGAGGCTTCTCTGAGATGAGAGTGAGGGCAGTCCAAGCTTTTCAATCCGACGAAGAAATTAACCCCTATAGCACAGAAGAAGAAATGGTGACATCGATGCTGTCACATAACTGCTGAATCAGCAGTCCTGATTTTTAGTCAACAAATCACCATTGGCAGATACTGACCAAGTTACAATGTGTGTACTGGCACCCACACACAGAATGTACAGTATGATTGTGGAACTTCACAGACTATAAACAACGAGGGTGGGGGGCCGGCGGTTATGCAAAGTTGACCCGGGAGAGTTGGCATGCCATCAAATTGCTTATTAACCTACCATGCCTGATTTTCAAGGTCAGGCATCCACTATGTTATATGGGTTCTCGCACACATGTATTGTGCAAGCATTACAGTCCCCAGGGCATAATATAGTACATGTAATGGTGGGTCAAGACCGGTCCTTTCCTACTTGTGGAAGCAACTGTTTCCTGCAGGTTCTGCTTCAGAAGGCAAACAGAAGTCAAACAAACAAAAATCATCATGCAGAACACCCTAGAATAGCGTGAACGAGCGATCAATAATATTATTGCAATGAATGGGTGCTTTAATGCATGTCGCAATTGGGTTTACTTTTGTCACGATTGGTACTGCCAACTTTCTGGCAGTGGAAGTATATAACAGCTCATACAACCCAGTCAGCAGATTATGCTATATAAACTTGTGGCGGGCACCTTTCAACCTGGGTTATATACTGCAAATCCTGGACTGTGGACTTGGGACTGGACTGATCAAAATAGCCCTATTCAGACAGCAAACCCTACCAAAGCTATGAAGCGTTGCTTCTGCTCTGTCTCAAGTTGCTAGCCTGTTGAGGCATCGTCTCCTCGATCTCCGAGAGGTCAAAGGCCAATGTGCATATTTGATAAGCTTCTTCAACGATGAGCTTCAGACAGTCATGGATGACTTGGGAATATTAAAGAAGGGTAATTTCTGCTGAAAATAACCGCTCCTCTATTCCTTCTAGCAAGTATTCTAACCAGAGCTCAATTAAAGCTTGACGAAGCTGCTTTCTCAATGAATGTGTGTGGTCTCCATAAAAAAAAAACAGTGGATACAAGTCATGGATACTCAAAGCTGGTTTAGATTGAGCCATAGCCACCTGAGTATGCACGTGACCTTTGACCTTTCAGAAATCTAGGAGACAATGCCTTACATTGTAACAGGCTAGCTGACTCAGTAGTTATGGCAACGGTCACCAGACCCTTTCCTCATGAAACATTTCAGTATGCACCAATGCTAAGCTGCTATTGCTGGACTATCATTTATAACTAGCTGGTCCATTCCCTGCAGCTAACCAGTATTGGCTGCCACTGAATTTGGCATAATTGTGCACAATGCTGTGCATGTGAGACCTATGTACCGGTACAGTGTGTCTGCTGTCGCTGAACATGTTCCCGGGATAGCTGCATGTACGTACACAGACAGCATTGTGTACAGGCAACATGCACATACCATCTGGCACAATGTGAATTGCATTGCTTGCATTGCTCCAGTACAAATGTAATTACTACTGGTATGTGGCACTCACAATAACCATTTCTCCTTCATACATGCAACTAAGTGAATATACTATCATGTAGATAATAATTGATCCTGTCACCACTGTATAGAGGTGGTTGTAGCTAGAACAATGGTCCTGGATTCCTAGACATACATGTCAATGGAAAGAACAGAGTGTTCTGCACTACAAGTTGGGTGGATGGACAATCCAGGAATCAGCTGGGACTAGAACCAAAGCTTTCTGGACAGTACGTAGTTGACACTCTTATATACCTAGCTTTGTGATAGTCCAAAGAAGTACGGTAGTACCATAACCTTTGAGAGTGTGTTGACAGACACTGCTACCACTAGACACTGAGTTATCCGGGGCAGTATAACCTATTCCTGGGCTTGCATATCGACGGACACTGCTACCACTAGACACTGAGTTCTCAGGAGTAGTACAGCAGTTCAACTTGTGATTGGTCACAAAATGGTTGTGGTACATTTCTATAAACTTATTTTGAACATAGATGATGCCAGTTTGGAGTTATGTGTCAAAGAAACCAAAATGTACTCTCTTTGCTGGGACAACAGATGTTTGTGGGCTAATCGTCTACTCCTACTTCCTCAAAACACCATGTTACTCCGGAATAGGTTATACCTCAGTAGTATATATATACTACTCCAGTGTCTATAGTGGTAGCAGAGTGTCTGCCGATATACTCACAAAACCATGTTACCCAGGAATAGGTTATATGTACCTCTTGTGTTCTCTTGTCTGCTCTGCTTGCTCGTGGCAGCTGTCCATTGATATCCACCACACGCACGTGGAGACTGCCGCCTTCAGTCTACAGTCCTATCTCTTGCCATGTATGTGTTTGTAAACCCCTCACAGAACTTTCACTTTTCACCTGGAGTCAATATTATTGCGTGCACAGTGTCTGGTTCCCATAGCCCTCTTGCAATGTTTCGTTTCCAAATCAACATGTTGTCATATCACTGTGAGATGACAATACTCACTCTGTGCTGTGTGTGGTGGGGAAATTGAGGATTCTGACATGCTGGCTGTCAGCCAGGCAGAAAAGAATTGCAGCTGATTAGAACTTGTTTACAGTGTGGTAACAGTATCCTTATTACTGTTACCTCATTGATTCCACACAATACCTATTCTTGCTGATACCAGGAGTTATGGCTCCTGTTACTACGTATTGCTCGCATGGAGTGAGTGAAATGTCTTCACTCTCCAGCTCAAGTCTTTCAGATGCCCTCTCTCATGAGGTGTAAATTGCTGAGCTACAATGTAGCCTTTCTTCCTCACCCCTTCCCCTCCTCACCTCTTCCCCCTCCTCACCCCTTCCTTCTCCTCACCTCTTCCCCCTCCTCACCCCTTCCCCCCTTTCCTCTCCCTCCCAAAAGGTGCTGTGTATGGTTCATGATGCCATGAACGAAGAGAAACCCGAGGTAGGAAGATGGAAGAAGGCATTCCGACTCACCACACAGAAGTGCCTTCTGGGGGCAGTCATTGCAGCCACTGGCACCAGAGCAATCTACTACACCGTGCAGGTAGGGGTAAGTGCACATGTGTGTGTGTGCGCCAGACTATACATGAATGAAGTGCTCAGCCTGCTGGTTCTAAGAATGGTTTACCTTTTGATGTCAGCTTGTTCCTGTGGCTTCCTCTCCTCTCTCTCTCTCTCACACACACGCACACGCACACACACACACACACACACACACACACACACACACACACACTGACACACAGGACTACGTTCCTGAACAGTGGGCGGATATTCTTCAGGCACTCTACTATCCTGCTCTGCTCTCTGCCTTCTCACTTCTCATCTGCTTCTGGGCTGAAGTAAGTAACATGAGGTCACATCATGTAGTGACACAGTATTACTGGTGCCGCACTTGTACCGGCTTGTTGAGGGAGGAGGGTGTAGGCTGGATTGGACTTTTCGTTTCTGTGCACGCCCATAGGGCTGATCAGCTGGTAGTAGTATACTGTAGTATACTAGCATGTGCACGCCCATAGGGCTGATCAGCTGGTAGTAGTATACTGTAGTATACTAGCATGTGCACGCCCATAGGGCTGATCAGCTGGTAGTAGTATACTGTAGTATACTAGCATGTGCACGCCCATAAGCTGGTAGTAGTATACTAGCATGTGCACGCCCATAGGGCTGATCAGGTGGTAGTAGTATACTAGCATGTGCACGCCCATAGGGCTGATCAGCTGGTAGTAGTATACTAGCATGTGCACGCCCATAGGGCTGATCAGCTGGTAGTGGTATACTAGCATGTGCACGGAGAATGCCTAGCATGATTAGTTGCCGTGGTCTCGTGTAGTAGACCGGCCAAGTGTAGCCAGATGCTGTTGTACGAAGATGCAAAGTGTACGTTGGAAGAGTTCCTTGAAGTAGTGCACGCTCCCCCAAGCACTGAAACTCACTGTCTCCGGCTATGAAGAGGAGGTTGAGCTGCTGAATTGTGTTGCACTGGCTCTGCCAACTCCATCCTATTGTCCAACAATAAAACACATGTACATTGTAGACTAGTTGCCTCGTGCTAAGGCACTGACTATTAGTAGATAATGACCTACTAGTATACTACTACTAACTGATCAGCCTGATGCAAGAGCTCATTATGCCTGTCTTGGCTGATCAGTCACAAGGGCTTGCATCAGTATATATGTCAGCTGATGTGTGATATCACTGCACCTTATAGGGCTTCTATTGAAACAAACCTCAGCACTCAGTCTCAGAGACAACCACAAGTGGAACTTGTCCATGGTTCCAGGATACCTACGTCAAGCTAGGATGTTACACCCACTTAATTAAGTCTGGTTCGGAAGTGGTGAAAACCATTGTGAAACTTAGCAACAGGCGGATCTTCTTGAGTTCCAGTTCTTATCACAGAGGTGTGTCCAGCGTAGGTGTAATTGAAGCGCTGATTTGCACTGTTATTCTCAGACGTGCTTGAGGGCATATTCTCTTGGCGGCTGGTGGTTTTGAACTAAAAGTGGTGGAATTACACGTGCGGAACCTTAGGGCAGCAAGCTCTGTCTTATGGTCACCACTGCTGGTAGCCACCTCTGTCTTATGGTCACCACTGCTGGTAGCCATCTCTGTCTTTTGGTCACCACTGCTGGTAGCAACCTCTGTCTTATGGTCACCACTGCTGGTAGCAACCTCTGTCTTATGGTCACCACTGCTGGTAGCCACCTCTGTCTTATGGTCACCACTGCTGGTAGCCACCTCTGTCTTATGGTCACCACTGCTGGTAGCCACCTCTGTCTTATGGTCACCACTGCTGGTAGCCACCTCTGTCTTGTGGTCGCCACTGCTGGCCCCAGTTGCACTATTAATCCTTTACCAAATGACCAGCCACCTGTCTATAGCGGCCCGATCGAAATAATGGTCCCATGGGTGATCACTATAGACAGGTTCCTCTGTATTAAGTGAAAGTAAAGGTGTTGCATTTACCATTTTGAGCCTGAGGGAGAAATAGTTTACCTGGGAATTTGAAACACCATCCAACCTAAGTTTACTCCAACCTGACCATATTGGGGATACCCAGGTAGTTTTCCCAAAGGTTGAAGCAGCCACAACATGAAATAGCTCTATTGAACTGCCCTACCCTAAGCCCCATTCTGGCTTCATCTATGTTCTGCTGCTTGATCTGGCTTCATCTGCTAATAGCCTGCTTGATCTGGCTTCATCAATTGTTATGTTCTGCTAAGGTGCCCCCTGGCATCCTGCAGCCTCTGGCACACCTTGCATGATCCTATTCTTCTTAGTTGAGGTATCCTTGCTCTGATGACTGTCGAGCTTACGAAGACTTTGCTGTTTTGGCACTACTCGCTTGTTTGACTCCACAACATGCCCGGTTGATGGTGGCACTGTCATTTCTCTTGCAGCTGCTCCCTGAAGATGCAACCTCTTGTCTGTGAAAAAGTAAACTAGAAACAATGGCATGCAACGATATACGGCATGCAGACAATTCACCTTGCCACCGCACACACATGCACCCACACACACACACACTCACACACACTCACGATATGCGCACACACGCACACACACACTCACAGTTCTACAACTCTCCCCCTGCTGATGGCCATGACTTCATCAAGAAGCACCGGTACTCCGTGGCCTTCACCCTGTTCAACGTGGTGGTCTACCTCCTGCTTGTTGCGGATGTCATAGCAACACCACTTGTGAAGGATAAGCAGGAGCAGGTATTCTTTAGCATCGCTTGCCCCCCCCCCCCCCCCCCCCCCCCCCCCATGTGTCTACCGTCTGTCTAACTGAAGTCCTGGCACATGACCAGATCTCCCAGGCCATCTTGCATACTCCAAGCGATCAAATACTGGTGGTGGGAATGGCTTAAGAACAAGGCTGTCAGTACCCCCTGGCCTCATTCCCAGTCCCACACCCAGCTTTCCATTGGTTGCAGTACGGAAAAGTGTGGAGGGCCTGGTACATTTCCTTACGTGAGCATGACGTAATCGACAAATGGCAAATTTTCAGAATGAGGATGCTACATTTTGCGTGTTATTCAACCGCTCGGTGAGTATGACAGTCGTCCCCCGCTAGCTAGATATGTGTGGTATGTTACCTGGTACCTTCACTCTTCTTGCTGTTCTGAGACCCAGTACGCCCACGGCCCACGTCTTTCTACCCTTGACGTCACTCACATGAGGAAATGTACCAGGCCTTCCCCGCTTTTCCATACTGCAGGTGACAAAAAGCTGGGCGTAGGACTGGAATGAAGCTGAGTACCCCTAGCCTCATTCCCAGTCCCACGCCAGCTTTTCGTCAAGCAACGAAAAGCTGGCGTGGGACTGGGAAGAGTCTAAAGTACCCCCATGTGACTGTGTGCAGTTCTAACATTATTCATAGCTCATATTATTCATAGCGCCAAGCCACAAAACCCATACTCATTTCTGAGGCATTCTTGCAGTGCTATAAATACAAATGTGATCCTATGTTAGTTGTGGGCAGATGATGAAGTACACCCAATTCGCAGTTTCCACCATAGGCACCCCTGGGTGCTGGTGATGGCCAATCTTCCTTGGATGTCTGATGGCCACTCCCACTTTTCTTTTAATTGACCTTGTAGGTGAGGTCTGTTATGTATGTTAGGATTCATCTAGAATGGGAGTTAAAATACCTTTTGCTAAAGAACCCCACATACCCCTGTTGCCCATTCTCCAAGTTAACAGATCCAATAGTCATTCTGTGTACTCCCCCCTCCTCCATTTCTACCTCCCTCTACTCCCCCTCCTCCTCCTCCACCTACCCCCTCCTCTTCCCCCCCTCCTCTTCCCCTCCTCCTCCACCTACATGTACCCCCCTCCTCCACCTACCCCCCTCCTCTTCCCCTCCTCCTCCACCTACCCCCTCCTCTTCCCCTCCTCCTCCACCTACATGTACCCCTCTCCTCCACCTACATTGTACCCCCCTCCTCCTCCCCCTCCTCCTCCACCTATCCCCCTCCTCCACCTATCCCCCTCCTCCTCCCCCTCCTCCTCCACCTACCCCCCTCCTCTTCCCCTCCTCCTCCACCTACCCTCTCCTCTTCCCCTCCTCCTCCACCTACATGTACCCCCCTCCTCCTCCCCCTCCTCCTCCACCTACCCCCTCCTCTTCCCCTCCTCCTCCACCTACCCCCCTCCTCCTCCACCTACCCCCCTCCTCTTCCCCTCCCCCTCCTCCTATTTCTCCCTCTTCTCCTCCTCCTCCTCTCCTCAGGCTTGGAAGAGTGGCATCATCTGCAGCATATTTGCCCTATTCTTTTTTGCAACTCTAGTGGGGTTCCTCCACCTGGCAATACGACTGTTCTTCAGGGTACGTGGGAGAGCAAGCTACTAGTGTCCATACTGTAGTCTAGTGGGTTTCTCCACCTGGCAATACGACTGTTCTTCAGGGTACGTGGGAGAGCAAGCTACTAGTGTCCATACTGTAGTCTAGTGGGGTTCCTCCACCTGGCAATACGACTGTTCTTCAGGGTACATGGGAGAGCAAGCTACTAGTGTCCATACTGTAGTCTAGTGGGTTCCTCCACCTGGCAATACGACTGTTCTTCAGGGTACATGGGAGAGCAAGCTACTAGTGTCCATACTGTAGTCTAGTGGGTTCCTCCACCTGGCAATACGACTGTTCTTCAGGGTACGTGGGAGAGCAAGTAGTCTCGGTCCCAGACCCAACCAACCCCAGCACGGATCGCTTTCAGTGTTGGTTTTGAGTGAAAGTGCTATTGCTAGAGGCACATATGGGAACGTGGTTGATAAATACCAGTTACCTGAACCAGTGCCAGCTACAAAATGTTGTGCAGAGCTCCAACTAGTTACCACGTTCAAATCCTCTCCCTCTCCCAGCCGGACTGGCAGCCTCTGTCTGTGCAGCTGGAGCATCTGAAGATCAACATCAAGCAACAGGCTGCCTCCTGCTTCGGCATCGTGTCCAATGCACTCATGCAGGTCAGTGGCCTCATTCCAAACCCCCTCTAGTCTGAGACTAGCCAGTTAACTGACCACAGCATTACCCTCGGTCACTAACATTGTCCCAGGCTCTCTTGTGACAGAGTCAGTGCATGTTGCTGTTGTGTTACCATTTCTCATCCCTCTCCTCCTCTCCTCTCTTCTCCCTCCCTCCCTCCCTCCCTCCCTCCCTCCCTCCCTCCCTCCCTGCTTCCCTCCCTCCCTCCCTCCCTCCCTCCCTGCTTCCCTCCCTCCCTCCCTCCCTCCCTCCCTCCCTCCCTCCCTCCCTCCCTCCCTCCCTCCCTCCCTGCCTCCGTCCCTCCCTGCGTCCCTCCCTGCCTCCCTCCCTCCCTCCCTCCCTCCCTCCCTCCCTCCCTCCCTCCCCCCTCCCTCCCTCCCTCCCTCCCTCCCTCCCTCCCTCCCTCCCTCCCTCCCTCCCTCCCTCCCTCCCTCCCTCCCTCCCTCCCTCCCTCCCTCCCTCCCTCCTCAGAGCCTGATCATCTGTCTCCTTGTGTTCAACATGGTCAGTCGTTTCCTTCCAGTAGACAGCTACAGCCTCTATGTGTGTGCTATCGTCATCCAAGTCACCGAGCTGTGCATGCCCCTCTGGTTCTGCTGCTCCCTGTGGAACTTCAAGCAGTACGTAGCAGACTTGCATATATTATGGTAGCAAGAGTTTATGAACTCTTACTGATAGTAGCTAGCAGTAAGTTACGACTGCAAAGCTTTGCGTGTCATGCAAGCATAGTTTGCAACATCTATGGATGGTTCTTTGCCATTGGTGGTGCGAGCAACCATCATTCGCAATGTTTCCAGGGAAGTAATGCCCAAAGATAGCCAGCTAAAGTACACAAAAAAAATTCACAAACAAATTTTTACTCTACAACATCATTGTCAAAGAATCGTCTATGATCTGTAGATGTGTTGTCTCACGTTGCCGTGCTTGCCATACCTTCTAATGCAGTCCGAAGAGGCTTTGGATCCTGAACCCCAGCTTACTGCTGAACAAGCTAGAACACAGAACGGTAAGAATCATAGGCTGTAGGATGTCGGCTGAGGCTTCATGTACCAATACACAGTATTTTGTTTAGGGAGTGCCTGTTACCCCCCTGCCGTTCTGGTTAGTTGTGCCAAGTTCACATGATGACGTCATCGCAATGATGATGTGACATCATTGCAGTGATGATGATGTGACATCATTGCAGTGATGATGATGATGATGATGATGACATCATTGCAATGATGATGATCATGTGCTCTTGGTTGTGTATATTGCACTCTGTTTGTTTGTCTTGTACACATCATATAGGATCTTTGTGTACCCTGCATGCAGTGTGCCAATTCAAAAACTTGTACCATGTAGCAGACCCTTACATATTTCTGATGGTACTGTCTCCATGGTAACACCAAACATGGGGTGATGCACTGTGTTCTGTTTGCTTAGCGTTCAGATTCGGAGACAGAGCCGCTGACGTCCTCGGGCTCCTCCACCTCAAGCTATGGCTCCATCTCACTTGGTGAGAGCTCTTTATCTGATCTGTTGCAGCTAGGCAACCTGATTGGTTCACTTAGGTCATGTGACTTAGCATTAGCGTATACTTGGGGTATATTAGGGCAGGTTATGGCATGGTTAGTAGCCAATAGGGTTAGAACCTACCCAGATTTCTATAACAACGCACACAGTAAGTGCTCTACTGGGCACCGATGTCTGAAACTTACTGGATCGGCTGCTACTTTCACCTATTCATTTCCTTCCTGTACTTCCACTGAGTTAAACTGTGAAACTGTGAACTGTATTTTCAATTCCCACTGGGTAAAATCCTTTCGTTACCCTCTGCTGCACTAGCTGATGAGCCGGAGGGCTTGGGTGCCAGTTGTGAGAGCACGAGTAGCATGGCAGGTGAGTGCTGGGTGTGCAAGGACAGTGAGGACTCGTCAGACTTCTTCTACCCTTGCAAGTGCCGCCTGCACAGGAAGTGCATCAAACAGTGGGTTGCCACGGTGAGCCATTCCTGAGCTGTATTTATGACTTAAGGATGACACATAATATTATGCTGTCATAGCTTTAGCCTCGTTCCCAGGCCCCTTACCAAGTGCCTGGGAACGAGGCTATCAGATTCATAGCTTATGCATGTACATGACAGTCGTTCTAGTGTTGGCGTATGTGTTGGTGTTTACCCTACCAGTGAGTTGCACTACCAGGAGTACGTGCAGTTTCACATTTTGTACTAGCAATACGCATAGTTCCAATACTTGCAGAACTGTTTTGTATTGTTCCTAATTCAGATCCTGATATGGATTGACAGTTTGTAGTACTGGCCAGAATAGAGCAATAATACCTGTCACTGTTCCCTGCAGAGGGCTTCCAATACTAGCATCTCCGAGAGGGAGTATCTCAAGTGCCAAGTCTGCGGAGAGAGGGTAGGTAGATTGAGAATACTGAACCTTGTAACCCCCTCATTCCTGGGACTCTGCACTGTGGTGTAACCACTGATCCTCTCTTTTCTTAGTATCGAACAAAGAAGATCAGATTTGTCTGCCCTCCAAAAGGATTTGAGAAGAAGTGAGTGGATCTGTTTGTTATTGTAGTCTCTAACTTTGTGCTGTCATAGCTAGTGTCATGGTTTTGTAGTGTAGCGCATCAAACTGGCTTGATGTGCCTAGATTACAAACTTTCTGAGAAGAGGACTTTCTTTCCTACCCAGACATTCATTGTACAACGCCTACAAAATTTCTATGAGTCTGTTCCACCTCCTCTATGCCCAGGCACTGGTTGCAGGCGGGGGGTGTGACTCTGGTGTTTCTTGTGTCAGTGGTGACCGCAGTGTGCGTTGGGGTCGTCTCTGGACTGAGCACCAAGTACAAGATAGTCACTATTTGTTTCATTGGAGTCTTGAACCTTGTGCTGCTCAAGTGAGTTCACTTATTGTTTGGGATCTATTGTGTATGTGTATGTCTGTGTGTGTGTGCTTGTGTGTGTGTGTGTGTGTGTGTGTGTGTGTGTGCACGTGTGTGTGCATGTGTGTGTGCTTGTGTGTGTGTGCATGTGCATGTGTGTGTGCTTGTGTGTGTGTGTGCATGTGCATGTGTGTGTGCTTGTGTGTGTGTGTGTGTGCATGTGTATGTGCATGTGTACATGCATGCACATGTATAACAGTGTATGTGTATGTGGGTGATGGGTGAGTGACCGAGTGAACATACAGACGAGGCTATATGGCTCCTCAGTTACATGTAGCCTAACACACTTGGGTTACGACCAGCAGCTTTAAGCTTATGAATGGCAATGGCTTACAGGTGTACTGATCAGTATTCCTCTTTGGTTGTCTTTTAGGTTTGTGGCGTTTGGCCTCAGGTGGATGTGCAGAATGAGGAAGGCCACGGCGAAGGACATAGTGGGCAGCTCAACTCCACCTGTACTCAACAGCGGCCACAAACACAGAAGAGTTGTGAGCCGGGACCTCAACAGTAGAACTGCCATCAGTAGGATGCTAGAGGACAGCGTGGAATGTAGCGTCACAATGCCACACACGGAACAACAGGTCATCACTGTTAATCCTGATAGTGAAGTCTAGGCATGCAATATCACCCATTCACACACTCCTCTTTGTCAAAATTTAATTTGATCATGACGCATGGCACATTACGACTGCCATCATGTCGGCTCAGGAAATTCATTTTAGCTGTACTATCGCACATTCACAATCATATGTTATAGCAGTATCACTGTCACAACCACATCACAACCATGTTAAATGTTTGTGCAGCTCCGTATGCAGCCAATGATTTTTCATGCAAGACAATCATTGTGTGCACATAATTAGTGGTCAGGGGCATTGGCATGAATAAAGAACTGAGCAGCAAACTTTGAACTTTTCCAGACCCAATCTGTGGTAGACAAAGCTTCAGGAGGCAATCCCCACAGTATCTGCCATGGACCTCCCTCATCACTTCCTCAGTCTACTTCTCAATAGTGATGAGAATTGCCATGTGGTGGAGCAGTACTGCATTTCTGGGTACCACTGATTCTGGCAAATTATAGCTCCTGGCACTATCTTGTAGCAATTAAGTCTACATCTCTTGACCATAATACAAGGCAATAAACACTGCACAGAAGTTTAGAGAAAGGAATGAGACCCCTGCTCGGTCTGCTGAGGTATAATCACAATAATATTATAGTGAGAAGAGCATAAGTGTGTGTATGTGCTTGCTAGACGTAAGACTCCTGCTGCTGAGTGGGATCATGGAAGAACGCCGTGACTGCAAACAACAGAAACACTAGTCCACCAATTATGGTCACTGCAGAAAGAGAAATAGATAGCACAATGCAGAGAGTGCAAATATCAATACCGGAAGACTTTAGGCACACTTGTGTCTATTTGTATGTGACTCATGGAAGTAGGGGGTTAGGGGGGCGAGACTACACTAGTGACGTATGTGTGACCTTCGTACTTTTGCACCCTTCGAACCTCAACATTGGGAACCTTCCAGGGATGCAATTGGGAAGCAGAGAGCTGCCCAGCACCAGATTGCTCACATAGGCGAATAAGGCTATGCTATTATTATTAGCCTCATTCCGAGGAAACCCCTTCTGGACTCCCCTCCAGTTTTTGATCGTGTCTAGACAGGGAGCCTCAGAAGTGGGACCAGGCTAGCTACTTACACGATGGATACTCCCACAGTCTTCCCTGCAGTGATGCCCAGCACCTCTCCTGACTGATATTAAAATTGCCTCTACAGCAACAACCTACTTGGTATTTTCCAACAACACCCTGACTGCTACAATTGCAATAGCTCACCTGTCCCGACTGTGCTACAATAATACTTTATTGTCTCTATAGCAACATCTCTCTTGACTGTACTACAATCATCCCTATTCAACACATCACCTGTTCTGACTGATATTCTCTGTGCTACGATCTTCCCTCCAATGACAGCAATGGCGGTGCACAGTGCATGTCCCAAAGTGCCCCCTAACGTCACACCAAACGGATTCTGGGAGCAGAAAAAATGACTCATGAATAATGCATTCAGGTGTACCAAGAACTACTTTGCTCGCGTACAGACCACTGGTAAGCTCCCATGACAGTTATGGGCCTGGTGGTACAAAGGAAGTACATTGCGTACGGTTCTGGCCATTCATTTCTCAGGGGAAGTCCAAGGACGAGGCTAAGCCTAGCTTCTTATCCAGGCCACACGGCTCGGGAACGAGGCTAGGTTAAGCCACTCCGTCTCCACCTTAGTGATGCGGCAGAAATGACTCAGGAACACAGCTCCCAAATACCCACCTCTCTTGCCGCAAGGATGATGGTTGTGATCTGAGAGCGGTCACCCCACTCCGCGAGGAAGGTGAGGGTGAAGGCCTGGAGGAAGATGGGGGAGACAAGGGGGCCAAAGAACTTGAGCTTCCTTCTGAGGGGAGGGGTGGTTTTGAGGCCTTGCTCTGGATCAGCAGTGGAATTTTGTGAGAGCTGGATGGATGAAGGAGAAGGTACAGAAAGAAAGCAGATGAGAAAATTAACGAGGGAGTGGGAATGGGGGGGAGGGGAGAGAGAGAGAGAGAGAGAGATGAAACAGAATCGAAGATGGGAGAGAGAAAGTAGATGAGGGGACAGAAGTGAGAAGAGGGAGGAGATTAGACTATGATCAAGATCAAGCTGATAGGAGAGTCACATATTTATATGATCATCCTCACAATTCTACATCCTACCATTTCTTCTCTCTTCCTAAGCTCCTCTGAGACCTCCTCAAACTCCTCCTGCCCCTCATTCGGACTCATCTTCCATCCATCGTACAGCAGCTTGAACCCAAACAATGCCAGCAGTGCTGTGCACACATAGAACGTCACGGCTCGGGGAATGATCATAGTGGCAAACCCAAGACATACAGAGAGGAAAGTCATCAAACCCAAAGCGGAAAGGGCACCACCGAACACCAACCATCTGCTCAGGGAGGGATAAGTGTTTCAGTCATATACGTACACACACAGTCATAGAAATACACACGTACGTACACACACACACACATACGTACGTAAACACACAACACACATACACATACACTCACACACACATACCTCACTGAAACAGGCACGTCCTCACTAAAGTACCCCTCACTGATGCATGCACACAGTTTCAAAACTCTTTAGTACTGAGCACAATGCATTGCAGCATACATCAGCTTTCAGGGGAGTGGACACTGTCAGCATGTGTAACTCATTCATGGCACAGTATACCCCCTACGGTTGACTCAAAAATAATACCACTTGATAACTACACTGATGAAAAACACACACGCACGCACGCACGCACGCACGCACGCACACACACACACACACACACACACACACACCTGAAGCACACACACACACCTTGAGTACTTCATGGCAAGAATGGCAGCAATAAAGAACGTCTTATCTCCAATCTCAGACACAATGATGACGGAAATGGAGGCTAGAAAGCCATGGAGGAAACCAAGACTCTGGACGTGCTTCCCACCCTCCTCCTCCTCCTCCACTTCATCCAGCTAGATTGTGGTGCATGTGTTGAATTGAATACATCGAATCTCATAACGTCTAACCCAGATCTGAAACTCCCCGAATCGCTACATTTCTGGCAATCTTTTAACCACAAGTTCAGGACTGCTATAGAGGATTTCTTTGAGTTTGTTTAAAAACCTCCAGTTAATGGTGATACCCAATTAAAAATAATCTAGTGCCAAAAGCCATCACAGACAGTCACTGTACCTTCACGTGTTTCCCCTCCTCCCCATCTTTCAACTGCTCCTCTATTGTATCATCCTGATCACCATCCTCCTCTTTATCTCGGGCTTTCTCCATCTCTTCATTGTCCTTTTTTGAGTCATCAACCTCCTCAGCCCTCACCATAACCACCTCAGGTAGCCACAGTACAAAGCAAGAGAGAAGCAGAAGGTTCCAGAGTAGCTTTCTGGACAACTTCATTTTTTTCATCTATGACCAAATGTGCTTTAATTAGAAACTGGAACCCGCCCCTTTTTGGATTCTTACTCGATTTCCCGTAAAACAGTTCAGTAATCTTTCTTTGACAGAGAAGGAATGTCTACTCGAGCTCATATTTTCAGGCCTTTCCTACCCCTGCTGTGGACAGGCCTCCCGCGGGCTGTAGCCGGCGCGGCTAAGAGAGGGAGGGGAAGATTCAGAACAGTATCTTCATGGGCAGATTTTGTGGTTAGATCCCAGAAAACTCCTCAAACATGGAACTATGTGGTGGGTGTCGTAGCTGCTGCCTCAGGCCTCGGGCTAGCTACTTATGTGCATCAATTGAGAGCCGGCAAAGTTGGAAGTGGTGTGTCTTTACTGCTCCCTGAATTGCAAGCAGCTGGGGGGAAGGAGGAGGAAGCAAAAACACCCAAAGTCTCCATTCGTGAGCTCCGCTTTAAGGAGTTTGCTTCCATTGTGTACAAGGGGGAGCCGTACATGAGTGGTCGTGATTTCCTGGAGTCTGTAGCACGGGATGAGCCAAGAGGTCAGTCTAATTTACATGCTATTCCATGTCCAAACTTAGTCTTGCAAGCCAGCCTCTTTTTAATTTTCCATGGTGTACCCAGCACCCAGAGTGGATCATGGTATTGAGACACGTGTGTTATATCTTCCATTGTGCAGCTTATGATCCAGTGATACTGGACGAGAAGGTACGTACTCTAGTCACCGTCTTCACAATTCTGTGCACATCTGCAGTGCTGTGACTATACCTTATGATATGCAGTGCATGTTTCAAGCATATGTTGAGCATTTACTTACTTCTGATAAAGGCCCTCTCCCTCCCTCCCTCCCTCCCTCCCTCCCTCCCTCCCTCCCTCCCTCCCTCCCTTCCTTCTTCTCCCTCCCCCTCTCCCTCCAGCTGCTGAACAAGATGCTCAAGACCACTCCATCCCGGTCCAAAGGCTCCTCCCACCTCTTCAGAGACATGTGGAATGACGGTATGTATACGTACATATGCATGATGGTGTGGCTTAGTGGCCTGTGCTGAGTTGTATGATATGCAGCATACATGAAGCATGATAAAATGGACCTTGTAACATGTACTGGGTGTATGTAGTAGGGGGTTGCAGTCTGATCTGATCTCGGTACAATATTTAATACACAACAATTCGACCTATGTGGTGGTCATTTTCAGGTGTACATAAATGGTGGTCATACATTTTATAGGTAAGTAGACAGCATCATACCAACATTAGCATAATATAGTTTGCATGTCCATGATGGCTTCCTGATTCAATGCTGGTAAATCCACTCTCTCGAGGTTGGGGTCTCACTCTTCATCTTGACGATGGAAAGGTCGTCCATGTACTGGAATTTGGGATTGGTGATTGTAATATCGATTGATTCATTCATCTTGGCCTATGATGTTTGTGTATGCAGCCTCATTCCCAGGCTGCATGGGAAGAGAGAAAGCGACTTAGGAACGAGGCTAACATGTACGCTGCTTCTGAGATGGTTAGCCCTAGCTATTGAACTAAACCATCCTCTTGCTGTGCAGCAAATCATGGATGGAGTGAGCCCGATCTTGCCTTGTGATTTGCTCTGCCCACAACTTCCTGTTCTGCAAGAGAATGGTTAGCTCAATAGAGGATGTGGAATACATTAGAGTCACTGAAACACAGATGATAGGTGTTGTCTAATGTGATATGTACGCAGGAGCTACGTAGAGGATAGACCACGTCACAGAGGAGGAAAAGCGTAGAGTCCTACTCACGGTTGGCCTGGGGACGAGGTCACTGATCGATTGATAAAACTGTATCCAGTTCAGGAAGACAACTTTGTTTTCTGAGGGGGTGTGGTCTATCTGACGTATAGCCGCATCTAATTTGACCGGCTGCTTTGAAGAATCTTTGAGCACATCTTGCAGGCCTAATGTGGGATATAACTACATGTATAACCTGTTCTCTTCCTGTGACACTGGGATGTGATTGGCCAGTGTAAGTGGTTTTAGTCATGTGATATGGATAACTCATGATGCCACCATCCCACAGGGATACTCTCGTATGGAGACTACCTGTTCCTGTTGACGGCACTAGTCAGTGAGTTCAATGATTAGGTGCAAGCATGAAATGTAGTTAATTCAATTGATTAGTCAACTAATTCAATTAATCAGTCAGGCCCTAAATTAAGCATTACTTGCATGTCAACTGGTCGAGAGGACCGGGCGTACTCCTTAGCATGTAGAGATAGCCTCGTTCCCAGGCTCCCCCCTCCCCCTGCACAGCGTTATCGTCACCACACGTGCAGAGGGGAGCCGAGGAACAAGGCTGATGTAGAGATGCTAGTGTGTCGATGTCTGTGATGTCAGTGATGTGATATGTCCTGTGTGCAAATAATGCAACAAACTGCCATTCCTCAATTAAAGGTCTATTAGTCAATTAGTCTGTCAAACTACCAGTCAATTAGTGGCTAGTCGTTCAAGCCCTTATCCTAAGGAGGGATATGAGTTATTAGACACTAAAGAGCTGTGAGCTCCAGTGACTTATTACGCTCCTGGTAGGGAATAATGTCTCTGTCTAGTGCACAGGATTCTTACGATGTTTACTCTCATGACTGCTGTCATGCACTGACACTCTTAAACGATTATTACTTTTGTCTTCCCTTTGGCTGCCATTACTCACGTCGACTACTGTAGGCAGTACATGACATCACGTTCATGTGCATTAATTGGGGCAAGCTGTATGGTGTGGAATGTGGATCAGAGTCCACTCAGGTATCCAGGGAGTGAAGGTAAAGCAATGCACGAGGCGGTTCTTGCCCGACCGACTGCCCTACCAGGAGTGTGGTTACCACTCATAAATAGTAACCAGTATTCAGATCTGAACTCTTGAGTTTGACTCCTACAATCATGTATTACCAGATCCAGAGGGGTTTCCCCTAGTTCCCACTCCCACATGATTCCCATCACATTCCTGGATGTGTACTGTGTCACCGCAAGTGACAGCTTACTGTTTGAGTGTGAATACGGAAGCATACAGAATTTGATTCGTTTGTAAATGGTGACCTTTCTTCATCTGCGTTTCATTCCCCAGAGACAAGAAGACAGTTTGAGATTGCATTCAAAATGATCGATGTGGATGCCAGCGATTTTATTGATCTGAACGAATTCAGCAGGGTATGTGAGTGTGTGTACATGTACTTGTGCGTTTACATGCTTTGACTGGATCGCTGTAGCCTTGTTACCAGGCTCTCTTTCGGCCGGAGAGTCTGGAAATGAGGCTAGGATTGCTGCTTCGTGTTCCATCACATTCCCTTGCAATGCTTCCTCCCTGCCTGTGGCTTAGTAGTTTGTTTTTGCTCTCCAGGTGGAAGAAGCAGTGACCAAGCAGAGAGACACACCTGTAAGAAGTGTACATGTGCAGTGTTCCTCTGCAGCTAGAGTCCAGTTGCTTTCTGTGCACTGACAAAGTAGAACTAATGTCATAGTCCCCTCCCTCCCTCTCCCTCCCTCCCTCCCTCCCTCCCTCCCTCCCTCCCTCCCTCCCTCCCTCCCTCCCTCCCTCCCTCCCTCCCTCCCTCCCTCCCTCCCTCCCTCCCTCCCTCCCTCCCTCCCTCCCTCCCTCCCTCTCTCAGCTAATTCAGCAACAGAAACTCCAAAATAGCTCCCTTACCCTGCACTTGTTTGGGCAGAGGGGAAACCAGAGACTCTACTCCAAGGACTTTTTCAAGTATGATTGTAGTATCTTACATCACATTTCGTGTTGAAGGTACCCTACAGTGTAGATCCTAGGCTAGTGTATCCTACATTGCAGATTCTAGATCCTATGCCAATGTAAATGTACGGTACATGACTACATGTAGATACAAGTGGCGGTATGATACATTCTTTCAACAGCCTGTGCATTCATAACATTCATATCCGCTTCATCACTGATTCGGTTTCAGGCTGCGTCAAGTGCTCTGCCTGTTGTGCGTGCATGTGCTGTGTGTGTGGTGTTGTCGTTAAAGTTATTTTGTTCTGGTGTCAGGTTTATTGAAGATCTACAGACTGAAGTTCGTGAAATTGAGATATCCTTTCCCACCAAGGCAGACACGCACACGCACACGCACATGCACACACGCACACGCACACACACACGCACACACACACACACACACACACACACACACACACACACACACACACACACATGCATACACACACACGCGCACACACAACACACATACACTAGCCTTATTCCCAGGCTCTCTCCTTCAAAAAATGGAGGGAGGAGAGAGCCTGGTAACATTCACTAGCAAAGCTGTCACCTGGATCTGGCGGTACCAATCAGATTGCAGAACAAAACCACATGAACATGTGATTATTTTGCGTTTTACCTTTGCTGCCGTCCCAACACATGAATTGTAGACTCAGAACTGAACATTCCAGGGCAGAGTGCCTCTCAAAGGTTAGCGAAAAGCAGTTGACAGGTGTGCGAGAGGGCCACTGGTCTGATCTCGCTGTTCACTGCGGTTTGTTTGCAGGACCAGCTCGCTCATCGTTTGTCGCCGCTTCCAGGATCATCAGTTCACAAGGTAAGCTGTCCTGGTTTGTTTGTAGAAGTGTCTTGGATCTCGATGCAGCTGGGAAAACGAACAGCGATGTTTTTGAATAGCGTGTGACTGGTTTGTAACCCACGCAGCATTTACCACAAAAGTACAGTGTAGGAGTGTCCTTTGTTTATCACATGAATGAGACATGCCGGAAGTCGACAGTTTTTTTCTCGTGAATGTTACCAGCTCTCTCTCCGCCCCCTGGTTTGAGGAGAGAGCCTGGGACCGAGGCTACACACACACACAGATGAATAGACACACACACAAACAAATGTATGCCACGTAAACCACGGCTCATGTACAAGCTTCTCTTGACTCCCTTGCACTTCAATAAGTACTCTGGAGGTGCTCCCACCATCTCTGAGGAGGACTTTGCCCGCATCCTCCTGCAACACACCTCCTGGGACATGGACCCAGTGTTTGAGAGGCTCAAGAAAGTGCCACCCGGCAAGAGAGAGGTATATACTGTGCGTAAAGAGGTGGGTCAAGGTTTAGTAGCACAGGGTTTGAGGTTTGATTGTGTGAATGTTGTTTGTTGGGGCTCCCTAGTGACAGAAGTTGGTAAGGAATTGGGTGTCTGCATAGGAATGATGGTTGCATGTGTGGGTACACATGTTCTTTGCATGCGTTTCACACACACACACACACACACACACACACACACACACACACACACATACACACACACACACACACACACCACACACACACACACACACACACACACACACACACACACACACACGCACGCACACCCACACCACACCCACACACACACACACACATACGCACATTCCTGTAGGGCCTTACCTTTCCCCAGTTCAACGATTTTTGCCAGCTACTCAACTCTCTTGATGACTTCGCCATTGCCATGATGATGTTCACCATTGCCGGCACCTCTGTCACCCAGGAGGAGTTCGCCAGGGCTGCCAAGGTCTGCATTGGGACCCCACTGGATGCTTCTGTAGTCAACACTGTGTTCAACATCTTTGATGTGGACGGTGAGTAGCACCAATCCTATACCTAGAAGGGGAACTGACGCCAAAACAGTCTCTGCAGGAATTCTTATCTCTGGAATGTATGGTATCAAGACTGTATGATGAATTGGTTGCTAAGTGAGGTCAACGTTTGGATCACGTGGGTATCTATATGGGTAGTCTCGTGCCCAGCCACGTATGAGGGTCTGGGAACGAGACTACTATATGATTGAACAAGGCCTCATTGTGGAGTCCTAGCTCAAGGAGAGTCTCTAGTATTCCTTTCAGAAAGAGACTCCTCTGGCTGTACTCGTATAGGGTCAGGCTGTTCCCATAAGGCCTGAAGAATAATGGTGGTCACTGTCCATTTAATGAGTCAAACACAGTGGTTTCCTGACCACCAACGACCACAGATCACCAGCAGACATTGTGCCAATTTGCACACCTGAGGGTTCCCATTCTCTAACCACTTACACTTCCACAGTAGTGGGCTTTCACTGCTGGATATGAAGTATGCAGTAGCCACATTGCCTGTAGCCAGATTGCCTGCAGCCAGATTGCCTGTAGCCAGATTGCCTGTAGCCAGATTGCCTGTAGTGGTGGTGCTGATCGTGAGAAGGCATGCAACAGCACTGGTGAACAGTTGGGTGTACAGTACGTGTGTTTCTTTCAACTGCTTGCTTTCTTCCGGCCTGGGTGAACTTCCAGACCGGTACTACTGCATGTGTACAATCTGTCCCACAGGTGATGGCAAGCTGAGCTATCGGGAGTTCTTGGCCGTGATGAAGAGATGGAAGCTGAGGGGATACAAGGTTTGTGAAATCATAGGTGGCATGTAAAATCACAGCCTTGTTCCCAGGGTGTTTACATACCGTTCATCACACAAACAGCATTTGGTGTGCAGCTTTTGAGCCATCCCTAGTTGTAAAATGCTCAGTGAGTAAATGCGGAGTTTGCTACAGAGAGTCACGTGTACATTTAGTCATTGATTCTGCCGTATATAATTCTGGGATCAGCCAGTAAAAGTACCAGGATGCAGATCTGGAATAGCTTCTTTTAGAGTGAATAGGTAGAGCAGACTGCGAAACACTTTGACAAGTTGCTTCCAGTCACCATAACCCATGCGTCTTTATCGCATGGTCAGTGATTGGTAGTAGGCTTCATGCAAAGAGAGGGGAGCACTACTTCTGCAACCCAGAGTGGCTGTGAGATACCAGTGTTGGTGGAAAAGCATCACAATAACCATATTATGTTTTAACAAATACCTTCTGAATACAGCATTGCAGTGAAATAACTGTACTGCACCTACAGGTATACCACACCTACCTGTAGTGCACACCTACCTGTAGTGCACACCTACCGGTATACCACTATCATCTAAAATTGTTACTTGTGCTGCACACTTGTAACAGTGCACACGGCAGCAAACTGTTTTCTGGGTATATCACTATGCTACATTTTGCATATCAGTTGCTGCCGTTTCTGTGCACATTCTTCCACTAATAAAAGCAGCTGCAAATAGTTGTTGCCATTGCTTGATTGGTTACCAGATTACTATATCATTCTAGTTCTGGTCTCTCCCTCCGGAACATCATCATCAATTTAAATTATAGAGACTGACTTTATGCTCATGTCATGAGCATAAAGTCAGTCTCTATAATTTAAATTGGCTTCCCTGCTGTGACTTATAGCTGTACTGATATCACAGAGTAAACTTTGTGCATACGCAAAGGGGCTAGTTAGTTAGATGTATGATAAGTTTGTATTATCAATTGGTTCACAGACCTACTATCCAAACCAGTTTCTTTATTGCCAAGTGATTATTGGCGTATTCACAGACATCCCCATCCAGCTGTTGTTGCCAGCCGTACTGCAATAACGACAGCTGGGAGGGAAGGTGTACTCAGGAAGCTAATTAACCTGTACCTAGCCAGGTGAATGAATTACAAACTAGAATTACGACGGTGGTCGTTCTCTTTTCCTGTTTGCAGATGAGGGAGCGAAAGCGTCAGGGAGCGTGGGCTGAATTCAAGACCTGTGTCAAGATAGAAATGAGAAAATAACCGTATTATTTTTTAGTTACTATAGTACCATCATCTTTTATGCACGAAAATCACAGAATATGGATCTATGGTAGAACTCAAGTTACAAAAATAATGATTAGAGGATTTTACCCGTAATTTCCTGCATTGTTTATGCGCCATGCATCCGAGGTCATCGTGCATGTCAGTGATCAGGTGTACGCGCTGAACTTGCAATACTGGTACATGGTCGGCCACTGTCTCGTAACTGTGTAGTTTATAGAGAGAGTTTATTGCTTGTAGCAAACTGCGATGCTATTGATGAGAAGACGAGCAACAGTGAATTCGAAGGAGTAGATTGATCCAAGATGGATGCGAAGGAGAGATGCGAGCTGGTGTCCTTGGCCCTAGAGCACCTCTCGGGCGTGATAGGCGCCTCAGGGAAGGCCGAGGAGCTGGTTAGACTCACCACACAGATCGTGCAAGCAGCCAAGCGACTTGTAGAGGGCACTCCTGAGGACATGAAGTCGAAGAGCACCACGGTGCTAGCCGAATTTGTCATAGCCGCTAAGGCCATCGCGAAAGACGCTCGGGCTGTGGACTCTAGTTCTCTACAGAAACTATCCAGCACGAAGAGGGCGGTGGAGGTGCTTGTGAGGGAGCTTGACGAATGGCACATTTCCCAGAACCCGTCCAACGGCAAGGATGACATCGAAGTGGCGTTGGAGGAACTCGGCTCACGGTCGAGCCCGCCAAACACGCCCGCTAGTGAGGCCGAGAAGAAGCTCCTTTGGGAACTGAAACGGTTGCAGAAGGAGCTGGTGAGGAAGAAGGAACCGCAGACGTCTCCCAAGCAGCACGGGCAACCAGAGGACGCCCTGAAGATGGCGGTCACGGGGCTGACTCGCAGCGCCAACGAGCTAGTGGAGACGGCAGGACAGAAGAACCCCGTTAAGGAATCTCTCCTGGAGCCCTCCATACTGCTGTCCAAGATGGTGTCCACCCTGATGGACCTTGTTGACAGTCTGTTCGTCACCAAGTACCCCATGAGAAGCCAGGTGAGTCGAGTTGAACCGACATCCAGGTCACCTACTGCATGAATCCAACAAGACTGGGGGTCGAGCCACTGTGATGACTCACCTCTTTGTCTCCATAGGGATGGTATGGTGTTTTCTCTGAGTCCTAACTCAGTGTGACTTTGAGACATGAGGGCCAGATATCTTGTTATTAAGTCCCTCCTGTTGTCCAATACGGAATCTGTATTTCCATGGGTTGACACTATTGTAACCAATCATGACCAGCCTGCAGAAACCGCTGTACGAGCGTGATCATATGCTGTCACAGCCATTTACACGTTTTCAAAATTGTTAATTACAAACAAACGATAATTTGGCGAGAAATCCACAGCCTTATTCTGTTCAGTGACTTATTACTCCACCCAACAAGCCACAACCACCGCCACTCTAACCTCCATCCTCAGCATTCCAGCTTTAACATTATGGTGATCACTTTAGGTTTGCTCCAAAGGTAACTACCCGTGAAATTGACACAGATGTGAGGTTGAAACAGTCTTGGTGTCTCTCGTACTGGAAAAATTGCTAGTCCATGGCCAGAGTACTGCATTCTGGCACAGCTGTTAATGTTTGGCTTAGTTAGCAGGGCAGGTTGTGTTATGCCCAGAATCTAAACAGTGATGATCAATGTGACGCTATTTACATGCTCGTGCTCGTCTTAAAAATCTCAAGATGTAAACAGCAGTCTTGGTTTCAACATAGCTGTTACTTCTAGGTTGAATTGGTAAGGGAGCGCTATAAGGGATGGGTACACTCCAAGGTATGACTGGTCACCAGTGAACAAAGATGCAAATCAAATGACTCTTTGTGAGTACATGTAGTTGAGTGGTTGAGGTATATTTTGAAACGTCTAGAGGGTCATGCATTAGAACTCGTTACTTGATGACGAGTTCCCCTCGGGGGCCATGGAGCCAGGCAGA
This sequence comes from Axinella damicornis, assembly GCA_963931865.1. NCBI lineage: Eukaryota > Metazoa > Porifera > Demospongiae > Axinellida > Axinellidae > Axinella > Axinella damicornis. The sequence continues at coordinate 2,792,401 of OZ007506.1, read as the reverse complement.
ACATTACTGTTATTTGACATTCACTGTACAGTACAATAATTATAACAGGGTAACACTGCCTTCCTGTGGGTTGGGTCAACCATATGACTTTAGAGTACAGCCCTCCAGTTTGATAGCTGCTTCAAAAGGAGGCAGGCTGAGGTGATTGGATGATGATCAGCTGCATTGCAAAGCCTGCAGCTGAGTGGCCAATTACTGTCATGTGACTATGGGTGGTACAGTGGAAGAGTGAAGTTATTGGATGCACGAAACAATCCCTGTTACACATACATGTAGTACACATGTTCCTTTGTTATGCATGGGCTTACTAGTAGTGTGGTCACTATTTCACCATTCATCCCAAGAATGCCAGAGCTGACTGACCATACCACTGTGTAGTGGATTGGTTTGTGGTCTTGAGGCTGTCCTGGCTGAGGGGGAGTGCAGGTTGAGAATTCGTAAAACCTTGGGATGTGAATGCCTCCAATTAGCATGTCCATGTGTTGGATTAAGAGAAGCGTTTGGATTCGTGGCTCATTCCAGATCATCTCTTCTGATCTGTGAACTCTAATCTTCAGTTTCACGCAGAGGCAAAGGTGATTTTCTCTTCGTATGGTGCTGAAGTGCCCCAAAGCAAGGTAGTGGCACTGTGGCAGCATCTCTGGTGTTTGATAATGAGAGGTACTCAACACAGAGCTAGATCTGTGACTGATTGATAGCTACTGCTATGAGATGAGTTGTCCACCCTCATTTTCGGGTATGGCAAATTTGGGACTGAGTGGTGTATTTGTGGTTTGTGCAGTGGTGAGTGAGATTTGATTAGTGATTCTATGGCAGTGCTTCACATTCTCTAGCCAAAATCTGTAAGCTCTCATTCTCAGCCTGGTCAGAATGTCCCGGTGGAACGTGCTGGAATATTATTGAACTCGGTGCATGTGTCACCAAGTGCTGTGTGGGCACTCATAAGAGGTCTCCATGGTGTAGTGACAGTCGCCATGGTGACAGTAGGGCTATTAATGCAACCATGCAAGGAACACTTAAAGAATGTGCGTGATTGCTTGCAAGCCGTTTCAGAGATGGAGGGTAGGCAAACAATGGCTACTCCACACTAGCCATGACTCTCCCTGCTGCTCTAGTTGGTTTTGTGACGTGGTCCTCCTGATGGCACTTCAACTGCGGGTCTGGAGGGAAATGTATTCGGTGCAGATGGTTGGTCGCCTTCATGTTATGGGATAGTCATACATAGCTACAGCCTGGGGCTACAAATACCGGACAGAGGATACCAAGCTCAAGTCAGTAAGTACATTGATGCCCCTGGAGCAATCGAATGCTTGAGCCGGGGGCATGCTAGTAAGGTTGTGAGCAAGTCTCGCACAGGGGTGGGGTGTGGTGTGCGAGACTGGGTTTCAAGGCCATCCCAACCTGTGTTCACCTCCTGTTGACAGAAACTGTACCGAAATGAAGCAGTAGGCCCACAGCAAACTACAGGTCACGGAATGAACGTATACAGCCAAAAGGATTGTGTCCGTATCAAACCTGTTTCGTGCAGTGTCACTTATCCCTGCCAAACCACTGAATACAGGGACTAGAGCTGCAGCCTATATAGCCACTGTGCAGTGTTGTGGTGGCTTGAGGGTGTTCTCGTTCATAAGATATGGATACCCAATTCCTAGTCTGCTGCAGAGAGTGCCTTATAAAACTTGTTTGTCAGTAGTTGTCCTCTTCGGCCAATTATTGTTTTTTGTTTTGAGACATCAAAGGAATTGCAGAAATGTCATGTTTTTATTATTTCTGGCCAAAATCCATGTCTAACGGTCTTTGATCTGACCTGTTTGTGTCTTGATCGTAGTCATCTCTTGTATGATCCTGATTTCCATCTTTTGTTGGACATATGAACAAACGAGCAGTTTCAGGTTTCAGTCAGTGCTCTGTCGATCATGAGGTTTTAGAATTCACCGTCTTTTATTGCACCAGCGTGCATGGCACTTTTCTGAGAGCTTGAACACAGGACTGGAATTTGAAATACGGATGGATTGAGAGCCATCTAGCTTAACTGTTCAGGATAACAGTGGACTATTATCCATCCACCTTGACTGGTTCTGGTCTCATTCCCAGTCCAACTGGATGGCTGGGAATGGGACTGGAACTAGCATTGTAGTACGGTGTGAAGTGACTCAGATAGTTTTGTTTGAGCCTTGTTCTAGCTTGTCGATGCTTGTAAACTACAAGGTTCGTGAACTTCGCAAGCAAGGAAACGTGGTGTACCAAATGTAAACTACAGAGAATCTGAATGCTAGAGGCCTTGCCACACTGTTCACACTCATTTAATGTTTCTGTCCAGTTGTCCTGTATGCCCAGGTCAAAGGCATTTAATTTAAATTCAAGGGTAGCCAAAGGTCAAAGGCATTTAAATTCAAGGGTAATTTTGAAGTTCAATATGTTTCTGTAGCCTTGTTCCCAGGCCCCGCCCAGGTTTCCATCGCTTGCAGTATGTTAAGCAGGAGAGTGCCTGGTAAGTTTCATCATGTGAGAAAGATGGTAGAAAGACCTAATATGAACGTGGGGTTACTGGGGCTCAGAAAGCAAGAAGAGCGAAGGTACAAGGTAACATACCATGTGTATCTAGCTAGTGGAGGGCGACTGTCATACACACCAGTGTTAAACGTGTAGATGGTCAACATGCAAAATGCAGCCTCTTCGTTCTGACAATAATGCTGTTTGTCGATTTACGTCATGCTCACATGAGGAAGCATACAAGGCCCTCCCCGCTTTTTCTGTACTGTAAGTGAGCCCGTCTGCTCTTAGTTGTGTACACACATCTCTTCTTATTTGGACTGATTCCTTCCCTGGACAGCCACAAGAAGCCCCCAGCTTATGTGCTCACAGTACCTGTTATGTCTTTGATGGTCTGAATTACCACAGGTTCTTACTTCCTTTGGTGTGCAGTAATAGATTACTGATGTATGCATGTATTCACCTGAGTTATACAATGAGTATACCGTAGATTTACAGTCCAGGTGGTGATGTTATGATGCACAGGTGCTGACTTCCTTTGGTGTGCAGTAATTGCCGAGCGGGAAGCGAGGCAACTAATCGTGCAGTGTGGAGGTCGAATCAGAGCTAGTGCGACTATAAAACTATATTTGTGTGTAATGCATTGGAATGCAATTATTGTGGCCCCGCACGTAAATTACGCGTTGGACCCCCCGCACGCGTGTATACAACCCACACGCGCACCATGTGATCTCACCTTTGTCGTTTGTCACTCGGCTGTACAAAACAGTGGATGAGTATGAGTCGGTTTCTGACATGCTAGACGACGATTGACAAGGCAAAGAGTGCAGCAACATCGAGGGAGAACTGATGAGGCGGGGAGAGAGACTGCCAGAGCGGCTGACCGCAAGAGACTTGGCAGGCAGAATGAAGTTGACATTCGCCAAATTGTATCAAAGTTTCCCGCGAGGCATCTCTGCGTGGTCAACCACGTATGCACTAGTAGATTTCCTCAAGGTTGTACACAGGATGTAAACATGATTGTGTGTTTACTCCTGAGTTGCACCACCTAGTACCTCTACAAATGATAGGTAGCCACCTGCTAGGTGTGCAGTTGTTCTTAGCGACTAGCTTCCTGGGTCAGGTCAGAGTTTAGTCTCATTCCCAGAATAGTCTGAAGGGGTCAGGGCATGAGACTAGTCGGAGTTATTTGGCTCATAGTATGTATGTATGTATGTATGTATACCCCTGTTGTCTAACTGTTGCTATGCAAAACCGGTGCTATGTATTTCATCCATGTGTAGTGTTCATCTAATTTAAGACACACCATTCTTGTAATTTACACCCTGGGGATGTGTATTGCTTGTGCAATATGTGAGATCAGGAGCGCATGATGACATCATTGTTTTTTCACGCCGTGAATAAACAATGATGTCATCATGCGCTCTTGGTGAGATATATAATGTTCATGTCTTGTGGTTTATAAACACCCTCCCCTTGGGCTGGTGCCCTCGGGATTTTATAAACAGTAACACACTTACTGCTATGTTATATCATTACATAAGCCATACACACACCTCCACATGCACACCACGCACACGCACACACACACACACACACACACACACACACACACACACACACACACACACACACACACACACACACACACACACAGGTGCACACTTTCTGCTCCACACTGGTGGAGAATGTGATAGCATATAAAGAACAGTCTAAAACGGAGGATGTTTCAACGCTCAAAATCCTGAGCACACAAACCCCTGCCCTGCTCAGTGCGGTGGAGGTGATGGTGGAACAGTGCTACTTGCGATCACAAAATGTCAGAGAAAGTCAACAGATGTCAATAGCAAGAAATGTTGGTCTGCAGGAGTTGGAGGAGCTTAGGCCTGGGAGGTCTCCTGCTGGTAGTCCCGCTCCAAAGAGGAAGAAGGAAGTGGAAAAGAAGCCGGTGAGTGTGGTGGGTGGGTGGGGTGGTATGTGAGGGAGGGACAAGGGGATACTCGGAAGGAGGTGGTGGTGAAGGAGGGTTGTGTGGGAGGGAGGGTCGTGTGGGAGGGAGGGTCGTGTGGGAGGAGGGTCAAGTGGGAGGGAGGGTCAAGTGGGAGGGAGGGTCGTGTGGGAGGAGGGTCAAGTGGGAGGGAGGGTCGTGTGGGAGGGAGGGTCAAGTGGGAGGAAGGGTCGTGTGGGAGGGAGGGTCGTGTTGGAGGGAGGGTCGTGTGGGAGGGAGGTCGTGTTGGAGGGAGGGTCGTGTGGGAGGGAGGTGACAAGTAAGTGTACATTCACTGAGAGGTGGGAGGATGGATCATGACCAGCTGTACTTTACAATGGGCTGCAATTTGTTTACTTCCCCTTACGTTTGCTAACAGAGGCCAGATCCTACCACACCATTGCCTTATATGTACATGGATGATCAGGCCAATTAAGACTGGCATTGTTTGGTGTGTAGTAAGCTCAGGAGCACTTGACCCATGTACAGACCACCGCTTTTGATGTAGTCTCCTCCCATTGGCACTCAGAGGCATTGTGTACTCCTCTGAACGTTTATGTGTGGTTATACTGACAATTGGATGGACTTCAACTTTGAGTGACTGGCCATCAATGTCCAGTGATGCCATGCAAGTGTAAGTTGAGCTTCCCTTGGTTGGCTGAGAGACAGTGTGTGTACAGTTAATGACTGACTGGCAGTGCATGCAACCTCACCTGCCGTCTTGCAGTTCAAAGGATATTAGCACATATACTTCCAGTTTGCTGATCTAGCTGTTGGTATGATCGTATCCTGTGTATGGTCTATATACATGTAGGGCAGTATCTGCCTGCGCACCATATACATGTGGGGCCAACAGTACTGCCTATGTCATCCATGGGTATGACCAATACGTATGTGGATCATGTGAGGAGATTTGGTGTCTGTTTTTTTTTGTCATGGCCATGAGTTGCCTTGGTAACTACCATGGCGACAGTGATTAAGAAATGTAACCTCCAAGTCTCCACTGCTATGACCACCTAGCCCTGTAGGTCAGGACCACAGGCTACAACAGGTTGGCCCACAATATAATAACAGTATCCATGGTAACATACATCCAATGATTCTGTTTACTGTAATGGGAAGTTATATATGAGGTTGACATGTTTACATTTCCTGGCGTTCAGTTTTACCATTTTCCCAGCATGTTTCCGCTATTCTATTACACAATGATCATGATAAGCATGCTACACAGACTATGTACCTTGTGATGTGCCCTCCATGCAGGCCAAACCTGTGTCCAGAGCCGAACTGAGTCTTACTTTCTGGGGGTTTGCCAGGGTGGACCAAAATAATGGTGTGTGTGTGAGAGATATGGACTCCTGATGACTCAGTTTTGATGGCTGTCTGCTGGACTCTTAGACTACTGCATCGAGGGTCTCATTTGGGGGTCCTGGCTCTAAAATGCCCGCTAACCTCCCTAACCTTTCCACACTATGATTTCCCTCCTCGATCTCAAATCTAAATCAAAGACCTCGCATGCGCAATTTTGTTTACGTGTGAGACAATTATTCCCATGTTTGAATCTCTGGCACTCATTCGTGTTTGTGCATATCATTGACTTACTGCCCAGTGATCAGATTTCACATCTCGGATCGTGAGGCATCAGCTCGTGGGCTAATTTGCATGAATGCAATAGTTGATATTCAAATGGTATGCTGGGTTAGCCCAGGTAGAGTTTTTGCTTTGATATTACCATAAAAGGTCACAAGTAACAATCCTGCTCCTGTTCCATGCAGTGATAGTGCGCGGCTTCAAACCTGTGAGCTCAGTTTGTGATTACAGTTAGTGATCCTGAGAAGGAGAGTAATCGAATCCACGGAAAAATTCCAGGACCAGCTGGACGTTGAACCCCAGGCCTTCTGAATGCTATTCAGATACTCTTACCACTAAGGCACTGGTTAGCCTTCTGCTTCGATCCCTGTATTACTGGGTGTGCTTCAGTGCATGACTAGACCATTCTTGGATGAGTTTAGGAGGCAATTGTGCTGCAATTTGGCTCTCAAGATGTACACCACCTATAAACAGCAATTTACATATTAACCGCCAGTGTTTGTCGCTTGTAATACTATCGTGGGAAAGTCCTGGCAGATGAGTCAGTGCAGGGACAGAGAGCCAGGAGGCTAGCACTGCTTTCCCCAATTGGTAGCAGCATGGATATAGATGGTAGTTGCTACCAAAAAATGACTCCAAAGTCTGACCGGCCATCACAACATGCATAACTGGTGGCGATAAGCTCCTTGTGTGGAATAATGTAGTGATGGATATGGTTACAAGGTCAGCAATAGATACACACTGCCAAATGGATGGGATAGAATGTACTGTTGTAGCAACTGCCTTCCAAGAATGGGTAGGTCAGTTAACTAGTTTTGATTTTGAACGCCATATGAAGAAATATATTGTCCGGACCATTTATACTGACATCCAAGAACAAATGTTCGGCATGAACTGGTTCAAGACTATATAGGCCTTGAGGAGTGCTTCCTTCCCTAAGGTCATATATATGTGTGTGGCAGTCTTGTGGGTGTGGGTGTGGGTGTGGGTGTGTGTGTGTGTGTGTGTGTGTGTGTGTGTGTGTGTGTGTGTGTGTGTAGATGTGTGTGGGTGGGTAGGTGGGTGTGTGGGAGTGTGTTGGGAAGGGTGTAGGTATTGTAGTGGAAGTGGAGGAGTAATTACACTGTTAATGGAATATCTACCTCCCCCCACACACATCCACGCACACACACACACACACACACACACACACACACACACACCACACCACACATCGCAGAATGAAGAGGTTGAAATCTGCTGCATGATCTGCACCAGTGTAGCTGTGGACCAGAAAACAAAAGATATGGTGAGTCAAGTACTGGCAGCCGGTAACCATGTCAACTGAGATCATATTAAAATGGCAGAATGTTACTCTAGACTTCCTGCCACCAGTGAAGACATGAGATATGTCCAACGGTGCTGGTACCTCGCGATTACGAGCTACTTCAACTTGCATGTGTTACTATCACACCTGTATTGATTACTCTCAGGCTTGTATCTGTTTCGTGCAGTACTGGGAGAGTCTGGAGTTTGTCAGTGTCACGTGATGACTTAACCATGTGGAGGAGGGGAGGGGTAGGACAAAATCACGTTCACTGTGCGAGATAATGCAATCTTCTGCCTCTTTTTCTGTGGGGGAAGCTGCTTTGTGCTTTCGATGCATCCGGCAGCTGATGAGTATCCTGAATGACAAACGAATTGCTACAGGCCAGTATGCAATGTGCCTATACATGAGTAGTTACGTATGCAACCGTGCAGCCTCACCGAGAATATCAGCGAATCAAGGTAGGAGGTCCATGTGCAAGGATATGCAAGAAGTATGTGGAAGTTGCAGAATAGGTCTGCTTGGCATTTGAATGCAGACTCAATTGCGATTGTGTACCACACTCAAGTATTAGGTTCAGGTTAGCCTCGTTCCCAGGCCGTCTGCCAGTCGCGTGCGCACCGCATACGTGACCTTTGAACCCTTGTCAGATAGCTGGCAGAAGGCCTGGTACCACTCCTACGTCATTTACAAGTTAAGTGGACACGGTTGTGACGTAGGTGGACACGGTTTCATGTAAAATGGCGGCGTGGCAGAAGTTCACGGGCTAACGGCAGGTTTCCTAGCGAGTTATTGTTGGCTTTTACGCTACCGCGGTGGACCACTGGAGGCGTCAGGTATGGAACTCCTTGTTGTACGGTTGTAGTAGCCTAGGTAACTACAATAGCTTACATCTACAGTAGCTTACCAAGCGCTTGGTAAGACTTACGCCTGAGTAGTCAAACGTTAGTGCATGCTGTATTGCCGTTAGCGCTGAGTTGGCATCAAGTTGCTGTCTTCGTGGTATCAATATAAACTCGAAAGCATACGTGTAGTCGAGTTGCTTCATAACCGTGTCCACTTTGCTTGTAAATGACGTAGGAGTGGTACCAGGCCTTCTGCCAGCTATCTGACAAGGGTTCAAAGGTCACGTATGCGGTGCGCGCGCGACTGGCAGACGGCCTGGGAACGAGGCTAGGTTCAGGTAGGAAGTCGGCAGTGTAGATTGAGCCTCAAATGCCAAGCAGCTGCAGTTTCCACATACTTCTTGCGTATCCTTGTGTGTCATCAACGATACGATACTGTGGAATGCTAATTGTACTGTGTACCTATTACCCCCCCCCCCCCCCCCCCCCCCCCCCCCCGGCCATCCGCTAGCTTGCCACATGTTTGTAGCCAGCAGGAGTCGTCTTGTCTCTCTACCTTATGTAATGTCGTGTGACAAAGGATATCAGGCTCTCCCCTATTTTAAAAGCAACAAACATTTGGCAGGTGAATGTGATGTGTATTAACCCAGGTGTTCCACCCATACACAGTAAATAGCAGGTGTTCATGCAGCCAATCCGCTGTGAATAGTTGGGGAGGATTGCTCAGAGGCAGGCAAAATCGAACTCTCATTATAGTCTGCAATTAATGTGACGTCATGGAGATCTCATTCCATTGTTACGACCGTGTATGCTGGCAAATGGCTTAACTTTGAACATTGACCAGAAATTTGTCTTATAGTTCAGTGATGGAATACAGGCTCATTACTATGTTGTACGGGGAGTAGGAAACTACCCCCATAGTAGAGGCTATTGAGCTGCAAGTGTTATTGTAATGCCAACCTCTTGGCTCTTTTTCCTAGTTGTGTAGTTCAAAAATGCACTGTCTGCTGACAATAGCATTGTTGATCACGAGCCCTAGTGTCATCTGTGGGTTAGATTGCGTACTCGTGAGGGATTGTGTTTCCGTGAATGCTCTCCCAGCTCTAGGAATGCTTTGGTGGAGCTGGGTTTGGATAACAGGATTATTCACTTTTACACAGAAATTCATGCAACATATTAAATGTCACAGGAATGAATGTTTTTTACAGCGCGTAGCTCAGTGACTTGTATCTTGATCACTCGGCAAGTATGTGTGTGTGTGTGTATGTGTGTGTGCGTGTGCGTGTGTGTGTATGTGTGTGTGCGTGTGCGTGTGTGTGTATGTGTGTGTGCGTGTGCGTGTGCGCGCGCGTGCGTGCAAGGCTATGGTAATATCACCCTATATGGTTGGCCTTCATTGAATCTTGTTGACATGCCAACCAAGAGGTTTATAAAACGCTGTAACTTGAAAGAACATCTGGCCGTGTATTACCAATTGCTGAACTGAGCTGGGCACAGGTGCAGTCGGTTGTTATAGCAGCTCTGTGTTGTTAGTGTAGCACTTCTGGCTAGTGGCCCTTGTTTATGTGTGATGCTTATGAAATCGCAAATTGAATGTTTGTTCAGGCCAGTGGTTCGGTTGGCTTTCGTATTTTGTGTTGGTACAGCTGCTCCAGCTAATCTTTCACTCAAGTACCAACCCTTGTTTGAACTTGTTTCCTCTTCCCCCTCCCTCCTCCCTTCAACCTTATCCCATTCCCCCGTCCCCAACCCCTCTCTGCATTCCCTCCTCCCATTCTCCTCTCCTCCTCCCTCTTCTCTCTCCTCCACTCCCCCCCCCCCCCCCCCCCCCCCCCCCCCAACTCTCTCCCTTCCCTCTTTCTTCTCCCCTCCCTCTCAAACCCCCTTCCCCTCTGCTTTCTCCCCCCCCCTTCACTCTCCCTCTTTCTTTCCTTCTCCCTTCTTTCCTGCCGCCATCAGATGCCAAAGGGTTCTGAGCTGACATTGAAAGTCTTACCAAGCTCCACAGTGAACGACATCAGGAAGCTTCTCAGTGGCAGAATAGGACTTCCCCTGGACCACATTGAAATCAAGTTTCAGGTGACATACTGTTAGTAGTTGCTAGAAGTTAAAGGGAAGCTATAATAAAACTCACACATCCCTTCCTCCCTTTCCCCTCTCTCTCCGCTCCCTTCCTGCCTTCCCCCTCCCTCCTTCCTCCCTCCCTCCTTTCTCCCTCCCTTCTTCCCTCCCTCCCTTCCTCCCTCCCTCCCTCCCTCCCTCCCACCCTCCCTCCACCTCTCCTTCCTTCCCTTTCTCCTTCCCTTTCTCCTTCCCTTTCTCCCTCTCCCTCAACACTCCCTCCCTGCCTCCTTCCTCTCCAGGGTGATGAGGCTCTCTCAGATGACACAAAGGTCACCCCAAACAGCCCCCTTCCCTACTTTGTGTTCAACCTCCACGAGCCGAGTGAGGAGGAGATACGCGAATTGAAGAAGAATGAGCGAAGAAGAAACCGCCTCAAAATCGAGGACATCAACTGGTCTAAAGTAACAAAGTATGTGTTTGTGTGGGTGTGTGCCTAGTGTAGTGTATGTGGTATGCCACGAGTATGTGTTTGTGTGAAGGTCTCACGTCTTTTGCATGCCTAACTATTTGCATGCCGGTAGTTACGTGTGCTATGGGGTTTGTCTCCTGTGGTGTCCAGAAGGTATTGCATACATGCAACATATATATGTGACATTCCCGTGTAGAAATCGAAGGTTATTCCGGAAGTCAATTATTGAGATAAACGCGATTATAAATTTTAATTTTCAACGCTTTCTAGCGCCTATTCTACAACAGCTAGAAACATGGGACAAAAAGCGGCAGCAAGATGGATCCCTTGCCTAAGGATTTGCCAAGTTTGAAGGATACCAACATAACAGAGACAGCACAGTAAGCGTTATTACATGAACGGTACATCGTTGACGTACCGTCGATCCGTATAGTAGCGATCTAGCGCTCAGTACGTAGGTGCTGTTTACCTGTTTTGCTTCATAGGCGCTGTTGCTTTAGACGAAGGATCCCTCTCACTGTTGGCGTTTGACCCGTGTTTGTAGCTATCGCACAACCGCAGATACAGAGCGTTGAATCTTGCCATTTTTATCGCGTGTTGACGGTACCGCGTGCGTATACTGTGTAAACGCCCGAGGTCACTGCACTTTCGTGGGCGTAACTACTCGTACAAGCAACGATTAGCGCTAAGACTTTCGCAAAGTGTTGGGGAACCCCCAAAGCTTCGATTAGCATCACTAACTCGTTTTTGGCCAATGCGGAATAATCTTCGAGTTCTACACGAGACTGTCACATATACATATCGCTGTGTCTCAAGGCTGTGAACGAGTGCAGCTACGTGTAAGAAGTGATCATAGTGGCTTGTAGCTAGTATATCACCGCATACGTTTGTACGTGTGGGCAATATTATTGGTGGCCATGGTGATCAATGTTGTCAAGATAACATCGCTACACTCCGTTATGTTGGAGCCTTCACGTGTTTTACTTGCTGTTCTGTCTACTACTACACGTATAAACTGGACTGCTGAGCTGAAACATTTCACCCACCTCTCTAAGATTCTCTTGTAGAGTTTGCACATTGGGACTTCTCTTGTTACACTGGATTGTGGTCAATGCCTCAAGAACATATTGAACCTACAGTACAATGTCATGTGTGTATATTCAGTACACTTGAAAGTATAGTATCACAATAGGTAGCCTACCCCCCAAGGGTGGTTGGTACTCAGGAGCTGGTGAATACCACGTCTGTGATGAATAACACAAATAACTGGAATCATCTGCTCTGTTTTGTCTGGGTCCTTGCCACCTGCACATACAGTAGTTGTTGGTTGCCTAGGAACACAAACTTGTCCTGACACAATAACATCCCTTGTTGATTGTGGCCAGTGTTTACAAACAGTTTAACCTGTGTTGCTGGGAGTTACAAATGGATGTTGCCCTCGGCCACCACCAGGAATCCACTCTGCTGCTTTATCAGGATTCTTGAATGAAAACAGCAGATTAAGGTTAATTTGATAACAGTTTTCAATGAAGGGTTGGCTTATAGGACTGCGGTTTCTTCCCAGGCGTTCTGTACCAACTGCAAAGAGATCAATAGTTTGATATGAAATTTTGCATTTTTCATAAGAGTCTGATTGGCTCACTTAGTTTGCAGCGTTAGCTTTACTAAAATGCTATTCATCGATACACTTCCAGTTGACCGAGGCAAGCCTTCCTATCAGCATGTACTCAAGACCCTCCTTTCTGAGTTGATAAAATATCAATTTCATTAGAATGAGTGCAACATTGTGTTACGATTATTACCGCCGCACGCATGTACCTCCCATCCCAGTCCGATAGCTGTGGCTCTCTTTGACTATGAAGCTCTGGGCGAAGATGGAAACCTGACATTTGATGAAGGAGACCTCCTTGAGGTGAGCACCTAGCTGACAGGTGTGCTTGTGGTCACTCCCCTTCCTTGACTCCACCCACATACTCCTCCCTCCCATCCGTAACTACACACTCCTCTCCATCCCACTCCCCTCCTCCCCCTCATCTTCCCCCTCCTCCTCCCCTTCTCCCCCTCCTCCTCCTCCTTCCCTCCCCCTCCCTCTCCCCCTCCTCCCTCTCTCCTCCCTCCCCCTCCCCCTCCCCCTCCTCCTCCTCCTCCCCCTCTCCTCCCTCTCCCCCTCCCCCTCCTCCCTCCCCCTCCCCCTCCCCCTCCCCCTCCCCCTCCTCTTCCCCCCTCTCCCTCCTCCTCCCCCTCCCAGATTACTGAGAAGAGTGCAGATGGGTGGTGGACAGGGCTGCTGGACGGTAAGACAGGTGTGTTTCCTGCCAGCTTTGTAGAGGAGCTCCAGCAGCCAAAGTCCAAAGAGGAGGAAAAAAGACTTGTGAGACGGATCAAGCAGATGGCACGCGGAGAGCAGGCCCAGACGGAAACTGTCAGGAGTACGTACACTTGGCCTGTGATTGTGTCTGTATGTAGGTTCACATGTAGCTCACTCCTCCCTTAGCCTCATTCCCAGGCCGCATGGGAATGAGGCTAACTCCTCCCTAAGCTCTGTTGGCAGCGGCACTCTTTCCTAGCCTCATTCTCTCCATGTGGCGTGGGAATGAGGCTATACTCTCTCCCTGGAGTATCTGATACTGGCTAATTAGATAGCCCCAATAGCTGGACCTTGCTGAAGAACTGGGGAGAAGGCCTGGGAATAGCCTCGTTCTCACGCGGCCTGGGAACACCCACGTGGCCTGGGAACGAGGCTAGGTTGGGAACAGATTTTATTGGCTAATTAGAACTTTGCCACTGACATGGTGGCCAACTAGGATCGGGAGAAGGCAGAGCCTAAGGATAGCTCTTCTCCAGTTTGAGGGTAGGGCTGAGTTCACCCTGAAACAGAAATAGAGAGAAAAATCCCTGCTGCACAGTTTGGCCGGAACCTGGGACCTCTAGGCCAGCATTCCAGCACTTGAAACACTTGGCCCACCAGAATGAAGCTATACCACTTGAGTGTATATATGCCCCTTCTTCCCCCTCCAGTTGATGACATCCCAACGGAACGTAGGGCCACCTACCCAGCTCACCTCCAAACGATAGCTTCTACCACCAATCCTCCCAGAGCAGCCTCTCCAAAGCTGGGGATAAAAGCATTGAAAAAAATCAGCAGCCATACTGATCTCTCTCCCAAGACCTCTCCCAGCCCGACAAAGAAGGTGCCAAAGCTTGAGCGGGGTATCAGCGAACCCACTTTCTCACAGTTTGAACAGCCGAGGGAGGCGAAGGGAAGCAAGGGAGGAGGAAAGAAACACCCCTTGTTTAAGAAGAAGACGGGTAATTACGCCCCAATCATTGAAGAAGGGAGGGGTAGGGACAGAGAAAGGCTGACTGCCTCTGATATTTATCCAAAGCCCCGTTCACCCATTTTGTCGTCTCCAGCAAGAAAAAGGAACACTGGACCAGACTTTATATGGGAGGAGACAAGTAGTAGTGGTCCTGCAGCAAATGGAGTTCCAGTTGCAACCCATGCCTCGATGAGACCCCTCGTGAGGCCTGTTTCGTCTCCCAAGCTGTTACCAAAGGGTGATGTGACCAGTTCTGGTTCCACTCCCAGACCAGCTTCGGAAATGGTATCTGGTCCAAGTGGTGGGGCGAGTCCCAGTCAGAGACCGAGGCGTCCACCGCCACCTGTACCCAAACCGTACGCTGCCTTCCATGGACAGACTGGGTTGACAAATCTCCTTCAGCGACAGTTGAGTAACGAAAGTGATGAAGAGAAACGTGAACAATTGAGCAGAGTTCTGTCACCCCCACTGATGATGAAGCCAGTATCAGAGTCACCTCCGTGTATAACCATCTCTCCTGATCCACTGGAAGAAGATGAGTCATCCGTTCAGGCCAGAAGGGAGGGAGAAAATGCACTGGCCCCACCGCCTAGTGATCTTGTGAAGGGAAGCTCGAGCATGGAGGAACTCTTTAAGAACCTGGAGGAATTTGATCTTTTGAACGGAAGTGAGATGAACGAGCTTGGTGTTCAAGGGGAAGCAGGTTCAAGGGATTATGCAACGATTCCCAGAAGTGAACTTCCCGAAGAGAAGAAGGAAGTTGAGGAGAAGCAGGAAGAAGAAGAAGAGGAGGAGGAGGAGGAGGGGGAGGAAGGGGAGGGGGAGGAGGAGGTGAAAGTGAGAGAAATGCCGAAGGTGAATGATAATGTTTATGATGTTCTCAAACCACAACCAGCCACCAGCATTTCAGAAACTGAACTTGAATCCAAGCCCCACCCTCAAGTCTCTCCACCACCGCCACAAGGTGAAACAACCCGGCCCAAAGCTCCAATTAAACCTCCGTCTCTTCCATCAAAACCAGTAACTTTCTCCAAACCAAAACCTCCGCCCAAAAAACCGGGGATGGTTGCAGACAAGGTCCCCCCTTGCCCTGGGGACCCGTCACCGCCACTGCAACGCCCAGTCCAGAACGGGTTGGACAGGGAGAAGAAGAGCGCGAGTCCTCAGCCTGTTCCCCCGCCTCGGACGAAGAAGAAACACTTGAGTCATAAGATGATGGACCGGATGCTGCAGTATGAAAAAGAGGCGGAGAATAAACGGCAAGAAGAGGAGCAAAAATCAGAGCAGAAAATGAGCCCTGCACCATCTCGACGCAGCCCTGTACCCCCGCCGAAACCTCCCACAGACAGAAGACCGGCAAAGGCTAATAAGACAAAATCAAGACTTGAAATACTCGAGAAGAGTGGACAGTGTGCAAGTGCTCCTGTCTCAAGAACTGCATCTCCGGATGAGGCCAAGCTTTCTCATGAAGGATCAGTCTCCACAGAGGACCTGGTCAGAGATCCCCGTCCCCGTCCCGGAGGTTCCCCGGTGGTGATGAGGCGGACTCGTACTGTGGTCTCCTCCAACACATCCAAACCTCACAGCTCAGACAGTGACCAGGATGACTGCACGGTAGGCTTGTGTGTGTGTGTGTGTGTGTGTGTGTGTGTGTGTGTGTCTGTCTGTCTGTGTGTGTGTGTGTGTGTGTGTGTGTGTGTGTGTGTGTGTGTGTCTGTCTGTCTGTGTGTGTGTGTGTCTGTGTGTCTGTCTGTGTGTGTGTGTGTGTGTGTGTGTGTGTGTGTGTCTGTGTGTCTGTGTGTGTGTGTGTGTGTGTGTGTGTCTGTGTGTGTGTGTGTCTGTGTGTCTGTCTGTGTGTGTGTGTGTCTGTGTGTCTGTCTGTGTGTGTGTGTGTCTGTGTGTCTGTCTGTGTGTGTGTGTGTGTGTGTGTGTGTGTGTGTGTGGCGTGTGTGTGGTGTGTGAGAGAGTGATTGGCTAACTAAATCCTTACATATATACATATGTAGTACATGCATATCTGCTGCAGGGTATTGGGAAGGAGGGCATACTTCACAAGGAGGGCACCAGCTCGCGGGACTGGAAGGCAAGGTATTTCAAGCTCCAGGAGAGCCAGATCATCTACTTTGAGAGTGACTCGTTCTCTGGGGACATGAAGCCATTGGGCCAGATCCCGGTGAGACGGATGATCGGGGCTATTCCCATTGGAGAAAAGAATGGTTTCCAGAGCTTTGCCATCAACATGCGCTATGACACCAGCGTTGTGCTCGGATCACACACTAAGACTGTGAGTGTGTGTGTGTGTGTGTGTGTGTGTGTGTGTGTGTGTGTGTGTGTGTGTGTGTGTGTGCGTGCGTGCGTATGCATGTGACTGTGTGTGTGTGTGTGTGACTGTGTGCATGTTTATGTGTGTATATCATAGTTCATGATTCATCTTCTGTGTGTAGGAGATGGATGACTGGGTGAAGAGCATCAACATGATGATCAAGACTCTGAAGGAAAACGGAGGTACCTTCACAAGTGTATCACATTAACCTCATACCCAGGCTCTCTCACAGAGAAAAAAGCCTAGTAACATTGGGAGATTAAACCATTTTAGTGCTACTCACGTGACCCTCAACGAATCAGACGCGTCAGAATCGACCACATGACGGAGCATTAAATTGCGTATTGCACACTTTAGTGTGCATTATCTAGATAATGCCCTCGTGCATAAAAACCCATAGTGCACTGCAAACTGGTACTTCTGCTGTCACATTGTATTGTGTGATTGGCACTAGATTTCTGGACAGGCCGCATGTATGTTTCCAAACGTCAGTGACAATATACCAAAAGTAGTGGACACCCAGGCATCCACTTCACCAGTAAATTTGCATTGCTTGCATGTGATCCAGCATTCCACCATATATGGAAGCTGCTCCAGTAACTAGATCGCCTCACATACACTGGATATGGTTACTCCCTCCATCCTGTCACCTCTCCATTCCTCCCCCCAACCTTCCTCCTCCTCTTCCCCCTCCTCCCTCCCTTCTCCTCCACTCAACCTTCCTCCTCCTCTTCCCCCTCCTCCCTCCCTTCTCCTCCACCCAACCTTCCTCCTCTTCCCCCTCCTCCCTCCCTTCTCCTCCACCCAACCTTCCTCCTCCTCCTCTTCCCCCTTCTCCTCCACCCAACCTTCCTCCTCCACCCAACCTTCCTCCTCCTCCCTCCCTTCCGATCCCCTCCATCACCCCTTCATCCTCCCTCCTTCCACACCACAGGGAGAACCAGCAGCTATGGCCCTGCCTTCAAGACAGCCATAAAATGCATCACCTACCTCTCAGAGGGAGACCATCCTGCAGAAGACCGCATCTTCATTGGTGTAGGGGGAAAGTCGGAAAAGGTCAAAAATTGGCTGCACACCATTGACCGAGGAGAAGTAAGTGGAGAGTGGATTGCGGGTAGTAGTCATGAATGGAGTTTACTGAAACTTACAAATGTCCAGGCATTCCTAGTTGAGGTTTCTGCAGCTTTATAAGTTATCCCTCCACCACCACTTGGTTTCTTTCAGAGAAGAAAGCATTTCCACACCCACACAATGCACCTTCATACATACACACACCTATATCTCCCCAGGATGCAGACCTGAGTGACATGCCCGATGCCATCACAGCCGTGGGACTGCTCAGGGAGCTCTTCAGGGAGGGGAGGGTTGGGTGTCTTGTTCAACACGACCTGGCAAAGGTAGGTGCATGGGCGGCATTTTGTGAGGCTGTTAGTATCGGTTATGTTAGCAGTGAGGCATTTGACACCAACCTTGCAAGTAAGGGGTATGGTATACAGCTTGGCTTCAAAGCATCCCCCCCCCCCCCCCAACACACACACACACACACACACACACACACACACACACACACACACACACACACAGGATTTATGTGAGCTTGTGAAGAGTACCAGTCCGGTATCTGTGCTTGGTACAAAACTTGAGGGAATACCGAATGACTCCCGAGGACTGCTGAAACAGCTTCTCAGACTCTTTGAGCAGGTGAGAGGTTAAATGTAACTTACGAGCAAGCCGCACATCCATCAAACAAGCACTTCCCGTCTGAAACAAAATCTGCAGTTCGAACAGCACACAAACAAAAGTAGTACAGCTTGTTTGAACCTGTAACCATGGAGAATCTGTGCCAGGCTAGCTGGGATTGGCTTTAGTGGGTTTTGTGACCACCATGTTATAAGGCGGTGTTTCCCCCAAAGCTGACAGGAAAGGGGGGAGGAATAAGGCAGCTCTCATTAGGAGAGGTCTCTTCTGACACTCCATAGAGCCCATGATATGCATATGGTCTCATATCTGGCAAGATGTGTTTCATATCTGGCAAGATGTGTTTCATCCCATTGCGCCCAGACACCATGCAGTGACTGAGCTGGGTTCCACTGTATGTGCTTATACATGAAGCACAATGCATACTTTCTGCAGGTTATTGAGAACTCTGACAAGAATCACACTGGAGTTGCTGATCTCAATCGTGTCTTCGGTCCCTTGATATTCGAGAAGGTCTCACCCAGCGAACTAGAACCTTTGCTTGCCTATCTCATTAGCACTTGTGAACTCATCATATCATGACAAGAGGAGGAATAGTCTGTTAATTCACAGTCTGCATACCAGGTGTTGTAAACATCGACTCTGCATGCAGACACAAATTACACGACTCTGTAGTATGTATTGCTGTACCCCATTTCTACCGTTCTCTTTGTCGTTTTGTCTTGGCAATAGATATGCATGATTGTGTGTGTAATAGCTCCTGTGTAGCTGTGCTAGAGTGATATACAGTACGTTGTGCATTATGTATTGTGTGTGTGTCATATGATCTGCAACCTTTGAAACTCTGACTGGCGTAATATAAAAGGTGCATGGTGATAGGAGTCAGAAAGTTTAATTGTGGATGAACATTAGCCTGAT
Organism: Axinella damicornis; assembly: GCA_963931865.1. Lineage (NCBI taxonomy): Eukaryota > Metazoa > Porifera > Demospongiae > Axinellida > Axinellidae > Axinella > Axinella damicornis. The sequence continues at coordinate 2,773,388 of OZ007506.1, read as the reverse complement.
CTGCCCACTTCCTTTTTAGTGAATTATTCATGCACCTCTCACAAGCGAGCTGGTTCGTTGGTGTAGTGGTTATCACGTCTGCTTTACACGCAGCAGGTCTCGGGTTCGAACCCTTATAAGTGAACCTGGCATTCAGCTTTTTTTCCCCTCCCTTGACTCGTACACTCGTGTCTAAACGCTGATCTTTCTCAGTGCACATACCTCAGGGAATCCAAGAGGCTTCGAATTCTTTGTTTTCGTAGGGAAAGGGCTAAATGGAGGGGTGTTCTCTCCTAAGGAGGGTGCCCTGCCTTTTTTCAGGAGCTAGGGTACCAACCTTACATGTGAAGGCAGCGTGCAATGATCTGAAGGTATAATATGCTTCTCTTCTTCCTTTGGGGTCAAGTTCAACATCTGGCTTAGCCTCTTCCAGATCGACAGGACGTCGTCTCCGCCAGGCTTTCCCTCATCGTACTCAAGAGGTACTACTAGGCCTTGAATTGCTTGTAGGAGATTTTGGCCAGCTCCCTCCAGTTATGGACCTGTCATTATTTGCGAAGTCAACCTTGGACATACTAGCTATACTACGTACTTACCAGCTGCCATGATGCAAAGTTGGCCATGCATCTCCAACCTCGGACATACTACTTACCAGCTGTTCACCTCTGCTGTGACCTTGACTCAAGTCATGCATCAGAATGGTCAGGAGAATGACCAAGTCAGGTTCCGCCAGATTCTCCTTCACCTGAGGGATGGTACAGTTAGCTACATGTACCACTACAGACTGGGAACTCTTCATGACACGCTGCTTGTCATGTGTTTCCAATGCAGCTGACTTTGAAGATGCAGTTCACCTCCTGGCTCCATCCAACTGTGGAAGCTGTAACAGAATACAATGTATCCAAGTTGCAGAGCAGCGGTCATTATCAACGTGTTGACGTGTTAGACGGCTCTTTGACCTGGCTCACCAACAGCCAGCATCTCATTCAGCGCAGACTGGAAGACACCAGGCTCCAACTTTGTTCACAGTTCATCTCTACCACCACATCTCACTCCCTCCCTACCTGCATCCCCACCAGATCTCACTCCCTCCCCGCCAGATCTCACTTCATCCCCGCCAGATCTCACTCCCTCCCCGCCAGATCTCACTCCCTCCCCGCCAGATCTCACTCCCTCCCCGCCAGATCTCACTCCCTCCCTGCCAGATCTCACTCCCTCCCCGCCAGATCTCACTCCCTCCCCGCCAGATCTCACTCCCTCCCCGCCAGATCTCACTCCCTCCCCGCCAGATCTCACTCCCTCCCCGCCAGATCTCACTCCCTCCCCGCCAGATCTCACTTCATCCCCACCAGATCTCACTCCCTCCCCGCCAGATCTCACTTCATCCCCACCAGATCTCACTCCCTCCCCGCCAGATCTCACTTCATCCCCACCAGATCTCACTTCATCCCCGCCAGATCTCACTCCCTCCCCGCGAGATCTCACTTCATCCCCGCCAGATCTCACTCCCTCCCCGCCAGATCTCACTCCCTCCCTGCCAGATATGAATCTCACTCCCTCACTGCCACATATGGATCTCACTCCATCGCCGCCAGATATGGACCCGACTCCATCCCTACCATATCTCACTCCCTCCCCACCATATCTCGCTCCCTCCGCATCAGATCTCACTCCCTAGCTCTCCACCAGACATGGAACTCAATCACTCTCCGCCAGATCACATTCCCTCTCTCCCTTGAGTTTCAGAATCACTCCGCACATATGAACCTCACTCCAGATCTGGAACATGTATATGATCTGGATCTCACTCATAATTTCTACAGCCTTTTGTATTTGATGTGTTGTTCTTAGTGTTTGATCTCTGTGACATTTGTCAAGAAGTCAATCTATACAAATGCACCATATTTCTGAGGGATATTATAGTAATTATTCTCTTGTCTCATTTTCTGTGGCCTGACGCCATATAGCTAGCTAACTCTCAAGTCTCTGTCATTGTGCATGCCAAATGCTCCATGCATTTTCTGGATGTGTATGCACTCGTTCAGGCACCCCCCCCCCCCCCCCCCCCCCCCCCCCCCCCCCCCAACAATATGTTGCACTGGTAATGTCAGAATGGAGCAGAACCCTGCATGCATGAGCCCAACATTTATCTGCCCACCATGACATCTCATTGGTGATGATGTAGTACACTTTTCCAAGGGCTTGCTGAAACTTCTGCAGCTGCTCACCTTGAAATCTCTATGGATAGGCAAGTGGAGAAGGGAATGAAGTGTGAGTCCTTGGATGGTGAAAGCTGTGACTCCGGTGGGTGCAGCAATGCACAGTTTGTCTTGGAGTATAGACTCCTGAGGCAATGGATGAGGAAGGATTTGCCGGTGCCAGCAGTTCCAGACAACTCAGCGGCTGAGTGCATGCTTCCTGACTAGGATACTGCATCATACACTGCAACTTGTCTGCAACTTGCTTGCCTTACAGGAGCTGTGAATTTTGCTGAACACATCCTTGAGCAACTGTGATGGTGGCTCACACTTGGTGGCACTTTCATGAGACACATAGTATTGTGCTGTGTTGAACATCAAGCTACCATCCTCAGTGTAAGAGCAGTCTCTTCTTGAAGAGCCTTGACCGGCACACTTGTTGACCATTCTTGGTTCTCAGACAGTAAGCCATGGAGCAAGTTGCAGAGCAAGTCGCGTGGCGTTGACATGCAGCTATGAGCTGTATGAGGTATTTCTGACAATGTTCTACATCTGTGTGCCTCTTATTGCAAACATGGGTCAGAATGAGGCAGTGGGGCTTCATAAAGGTCGCTTCCATCTGGCAGGAGAGGGTCAAAGTTCACTCGAATGAGCCCCCACCCTTGTGATAGCCATCATACCTCATGTGAGACAAAAATGAGAAGCACTATGTGTATCTGAGTTAAGAAACTGCTTGCAGAAATTCTCTGTGAATCGGTGCATCCGTGTCTTATACACGTATCTATGGTGTCTATGTGTGTTGGCTTGTCCATGAAGACGACAACCTCCAACCGCTCACATAGACCTCATTGAGCATGCCAAGCACTTGATGCATACAGAACAATTGTAGGGGTCTTTGGACTGAAACATTGCAAGGAAATGAGTGCTTATTGCTACAAACATTAACTGTATTTCTCTGTGTGCACATTGGGTACAGCTGTTATTGATTGTTATTTTGCTGAACAAGAAGATAATGTTTCATCGTATTATTAAGTCATATCCTTGCATATTTTTGAATAACATACATATGACTATTTAGCTAACATGATTATGAATAAGTACAGCACTGAAACAGGGTAGTAAAATGCAAGGGTGTGATGGTGTCTGAGGTGAGGATAACTGAGCAGCCAGTTGCACAATGTTTCTTTCTCCTGGTTCTGAGCTCTGCCCAATTGAGGTGGTTTTAGCTACATGCAGGGTGTCATACATAAGCCTGACTGTCATTCATTCAATGAGTTGCATTCATGAGTTCTTGGGATTTAGAATGATGTCATAATTATTGCTTACGAATACATAAAACAAATCAGATTCATGGTATGAATAATTATGAGAAGAACCACGTTGTTGACGCCTTGCTAAATTTTGAATGGCCGGTGTCATAATTTTCTAATTACCGGTAACAGTAACAGCATGGTATGAATATGAGGTAATATGACCAGAAGAGACTAGTGTGAATACAGCATGCTTAAAACTTAGTAAGGTGGGACATGTACAACTCCCTCTAGGTAGCTAAACTACATTCCACAAATTAATGGTGGATGGACATAAACTTTTGAACGTGAAAAAGGTTGTGAAAGTGATATGGAATGAACGTTAACTGTGCGAATACGATTTACAAACAAGTAGTGTTCCACCGATACCAAATTTTACCGATACTTCTGATTCCGATATTGGAATTTTGCAACATTAATTAAGCCTTGCTGTCAGCATCAGCACACTGAAAAGCTCCCAACACCCTCTCTTAACTTGCCTGGCCATTGTTGATTGCTTGAACAAGCGCTCACTCATGTGATAGGGCAATTAAATCATCCGTACTACAGAATTCCAGTAACTGATACCTGATACCTCACCAATGGCTGGTATTGTGACCGATACCAATACCAGTACTGGTGGAATCTACAAACAAGGTAGCTATAAGTCTAAAAGTGGGAAAGTAGATTAACACAACCATTCACTGTTGTAAAGCTGGCTGAGTTTACAACATGTAGGAGTTTAGGAGTTTACGCCTTACAGCTAGTGAGGAAATGCTGGCTTCGCAATAAGGTCCTCATACCAAGAGTGCCATTGTTTTGGCATACTTCCGAAGACCTAACTGCTGAACACCTTCAATGTCCTTCTTCATGCAGATGTGGATCCCATATGCTACAATCTAAATGAGAGTTGATCAGGGATTGGAATATAAGACAAAGTGTAGAAGAGTCTGAGGTTCATAGAACTTCCGATACTAGCCTCGTACCAAGGACTGCCGGGCAGCTGGGTACCAAAATTGCGCTATTCTGATAGAGAACTCCAATGAGCTTCCCAGCCTCTGAGAAATGTGGTTTGACCAGGATATGTCGGAGGACAGGATGGCACCTAGCCTCGTTCCCAGGATCCCCCATGTGCGCGCGGTGAAGAAAAATACCACATGCACCGGGGAGAGCCTGGGAACGAGGCTAGATGGCACCCGGTAGGTATTTAAGTACAGTAGCATTATTAGCTACCCATTGATTATTAGAGGAACATCTGGAAGGGTTGGTTTGAGTAGGCAGAAACATTTCAAAACAAGTTGTTGCCTGTGGCATATCTTCCTGGATATAGCTACCCGTATTCCCATGATACACATCACAGTACAGTGTTACATTGCTTTAATTAACCTTTTCACACCTATTGGAGTAGCCTCGTTCCCAGGCCGTTCCCACCGCCAGTATTTCATCGCTTCCAGTTCATACTGGAAGCGATGAAATACTGCGGTGGGAACGGCCTGGGAATGAGGCTAGCTATATTGGAGCAGATCTGGTGTACAACTCATGCATGGTTGTTATGTTGATAGCCCCACAGAAACTGTAGGAGCCGTAGTACAAAACAAAACTAGCTAAGCTATGATAAAAAAGTGTTAACTACACAATACACAATACACAATAGCTCACACCAAGAGCACAAGAACGGAACCAGCTACAAACTACGTAGCTATAGCCATAACGTAAAGTTGAAAAAAATGTGGGCCAGAGGCACCACTACAATCTTACAGCCACCAACAAAAGTAGATCGAACTCAGTCTGTTAAAATTCTTCAGTCTATATAACTTACATGCTGTCTATGATAATATATACATACTAGCTGCTATATATAGTATTGTTCAGTGAATCCATTCAGCAAACCTCTTTTAAAAAATAGCTAAGCAAAGACTCGGTGTATAATTATACAATCAGATGTCACCGATGAATTATTAAGTGCGGCGCTGACGGTGAAAGCTGAGATTTGGGCAATTCCGTCTGCCATTGCATCTACTGCAATTGTGCGTATTTGACGTCTTTTTCTTCAGGCGTCGGGGCGGGTGGAATTCGTAAACGTCGACGTCTTTCTTCTTACACTCATAGCACGGCGCGGTGTCTGTCCTTCGACACAGCACCGTGAACTCGTTACCGCAGTTACAGATGAACTTACACGCTCCCACGCCTTTCTCTTCCCCTCTAGTAATTGCCCGTTTTGGCTGTTTGCATCCGTGGCATTCAGAACACGGACTGTTCCTAGGCCCAGCTCTTTCCCACCAGAGCCTGTCGCACTCCTCACATTCAAACTGACGCAGCGGACGCTTTCGAGGCATAATTTGTGGTAGTTGGTTAATTAGGTTAATGGATAATACACAGGTTACGGTTCGACGATAGCCAATAGCTACTCTTTCTCGGGATGATGTCATTGATATGCAATGAATAATAATAACACGTAAAAGCCGGGGTATGAGTCAATACTAAATGCGGCATAAACAATTCTAGTAGTGAGTAAGGGCATTTGTGTTTGTGGAAGCTATAAATTTGTCCGTAGCTAGTTGACTGAGAGGTAGCTATCTGAAACCTGGGTACATGTAGGAATTACGGGTTATGTGCTACAGCTCTGTCCTCAGGCTTGAATAAGCAGGACAAACACACAGAAGTGTATCTCATCCTCAATACACTGACACAGCTTGCAAAGCCTCGATCTAGATCTGGTGTGGGGGAATAGAACATGGCTTGTGCACGGTATCTTCCCAGGTCTATTTGTAGTCGGTGACAGCTCAAGCTACTAGCTATGTAGACTGCTGCAAAGGTCTCTGTTGTTTCTCGCTCACATCCTTATGATGTAAATGCAAATGACATACCAGCCTTGTCAAACAACTCTTTATCTTTGCTAGTTAAATTGCTAGCTTTACCAGCTCAGATTGCTGCATCCAAGCAGACAAGGTTACTGCTTTGAGTCTGGAATATCCTCGGAACAGAGTCTATTCCAGTAGCTATAGCTAGCTTAGCGTTCGTTCTTCCATAGGAAATGCAGGGGTAACTGTCCAAGCTCTCCGTGTACAGCCATGTTTGTTGCACTTTGTGGGAGATGTAAAATATACTCAGAAAATGCATTTTCCAGCTCTGGATCCTATGTGCCCCATATCTCAGGCATTATCATTGCGTCAAATAGTTTTGCAGTGGTGATGGGAGGGTGCTTTGCAAGCAGTTTTTTTGGCGCAACAAGACATGATGACATCAGTGATGTCATAAATTATGCGCTCTTGAGCGCAAATATAGCCTTCTTCCCTTGGTTGGCCAGGGACTGTCGAGCTATGGTGTATTTTCCATTAGCAGTCAGTCATACTCCCTAGTTAGCTACTTGTATTCCTGTACAACTTCTAGGTCAGTTCCCTTAAAATTAATGGGAAGGGTGACAGTTCTCTCAAAACGTACATATCTTGGTATTATCAGTGTTTAGCTACCTCCACCTCCACTGCCCACAGAACTCCTCCAGTGTTGCTAGATGTCCACGCAGCCATTCCTCACTTTGTGATATCAGGACAATCATCCGCACACATCAGTAAGTCAATTGATCTGTTCCACAGTGTTGTTCCTGTTTCGTTCTTTGCCAGCTCATTTTCTAGTCCGCTGGTAAAAGGCTAAATAGGAGAGAACTCATATTGCAGCCTTGCCGTACTCCAGCTTCGCACGGGTCTGTCACCCTTGATGTGGTACATTGACTGCAGAATTGTTGACTAACTCCCAACTGAACTAGCCTTTTCCAAAGACAGTTATGGTCCACAGATCGAGTCAAAAGCTCTTCTCTGAAACCTGCATAGCACACAAACAGTGTACTTTTCTCACAGAAGGCTCTCTCTATTATAGTGTATTAGACAATCTGTGGCTCTTCTGTTTTACGGAAGCCAAATTGTGTGTCTGGTAAAAGATTGTCTTGCTGTTGCACACTGCATTATTTTTATTGTACAGAATAGCTGTGAACAGCCTACCCATTATGTTACTCCTCGGTAGTTGTTTGAGAATTGGGTCTTATGAAAAGGGCATTATTATGCCTGTGGACCAGCAGTTTGGGTATTCACCACACTTCATAACATAGTTGAATAGCTAGGGTAGTCAGTAGCTCAGTTAAGAAATACTCCAGGTGCATGGTATCCTGTCTTCACCAGGTGCTTTATTCCCTTTCAATTTGCGTGTATTACTTCCTCCACCGATACTTCCCTAGTATGGATACTACTGGGGCGTTAGGTGGCATTAGCTACACTGATCGGTTGTTCTTCTCCTGTTTAAGTTTTGAAAGTGCAAAAACAATTCTTCTAGTTGTATACCTGTGTGTTATCGTTCTCCCTCAGTTTGTTAACGGTCTTCCAGAAGTCCCTTGGATGTTTGCTCTGCATTGGAAGTGAGGAGTTTCTTATGGAAGTCCAGTCCACTAGCTCTTCCTGGCTTTTTATTCTTTTCTTTGAAGTACTGCTCTCTTAAGATGGTGTCATTTGGGTGCTGCAATTACAATTTCTTGCTACTGTTTACGAAGTGCTTGTGAACTTTGCATGCACATTTCATTGACCCAGATGTTAGTGGGGAATTATTCTTGATATCTGGACGTATACTCTTTCCTCCTACCCGTATCCCCATCATGTCTACAGCTGATATCAGAAACATTGCAAGATTCTTTGCACTTTCATTAGGGCTGTCTGTTGTGAAGGTTTGCCTCAAAAAAGGCGACGTTTGTTTAGTAGAATTTTGCTGCAGGTATATATAGCTAGAAATTCTCCTTAGTCTGGATATCCCATTTTACCCTCAACATAGTATTTTGGTGTCTGCCAATGGCTCATTCGTTGGATGTCTTGCTTGCCCTATTGGAAAGTTGACAACTAGCTAGTGGGCAGTGGTCAGAATATTCTGGGAGGGTGCTAATATAAAATATGGACGTTTACTCTCTTTGATAGTAGCCCGGCGCTGCCATAGTCCACCACACTGCAACCTCTTGGTGTATAACAAGTGTAGTCTCCTGTCAAAGTCACCAGTGGTTCTTCCGTTAACTATTCTCAATGTAGAACTAATAGCTACAAAGGTCCAACAAGACACTTCCCTGAGAGTTTACAGTCGTGTCTTTTGATTGACAAGCTAGATAGGGATCTTATTATTCCTTGGGAGTTACAGTTGTTGACAAAGGATTTCATTATCAATGGTATAGCCCATGGGGGCATCCACTGGGGAGTTGTGAATTGTTCTCTACATAGTCCTTAATTGAGTATGCCTGTACGTGCAATCATGTCCCCACACATTAGAACACTTCCAGTCATTGAATAGCTTACAACCTCCCTCTCCAAGGCTAGGTGGTGTGATCCTTCATTGAGTGCTGTTGTGGAGTCAGATAACGAGTATATCGTTCTTCCCACCAGTTGCTGCTCTACTCCAAGGTTTGATCCACCTCTGGATTTCGACATTCTCCATTACAAATGTACAATAATATTCCCCCTGAACCTCTCTTTGCTCTTATATTGATCTGTGATCTGGTTTGCTAATACCATGGAGTATTTGCATGCACGTGACTGAGGCAACAGAAATCATAATATGACAATCAGACATGTACACTGAAAGTACAATTGTGCCTACATGCATGCTGCATAAATTATGGTCCACCACACCATGCGCTTGTCATGACATAAGGCAACAATAGCTACATGGAATCAACAGACGAATCTTTTTTTGTCATATGGTAGCCCATATTGCTCACTTGCCACTGAATAGGTAGGTGCACGAGCCGTCTCCGTCTTTGCTGTCGCCCAGGTGACCGAGGGCAACTTAGAGGTAGACTCAGCGCCACTGAATAGGTAGGTCCACGAGCGATCTGTGTCATGACCACCACATGCAGTGAGTTGAGTGTTACTGAGCGCAGGCCAGTCAATTTCCCATCCTCTGGCAATAGCTGAAGCAGTCTAACAGGCTCATCACACCGTGATGGTTTATAGCTACTGGTAGCTATGCATGCTGCACACTACGATGTGATTTGCATGCAGGACATGAGATGGCTTGAAGCACTCTCCCCGTCTTCATGAAATGCTTTAGCCCCTAACCGCGCGCTATAGTCTCCATCCTTATAAGGCCTTGTTGAGGTAGACTGTCCATAGTCTCAGTCAGACAGTGGCTCCAAGTCGCAACACTTGTGGTTTGAATTAACACATGATGCAATCACGAGCAGGAATGATTTACGGCATGACGTACGAAACGAAATATATATATAAGTTTACAGCAGGCTTGCCCCAATCGTGATCAAGCTGACACCCCACGTACACCGGGAGGACGATATTGCCTATCCTGTGAATGACAAAGCTCAACGATGTCATCCATGGAAGCCAGCACCTTAGCATAGATATTGGGGACTTTGTACTTAGCAAGACAAATTTTACACTGGCTCCATCAAAAGGTTGACCCCCAACATCTTTCCTTCATCCAAGTTTCCATTCAGCTCAGAGGGTTAACATGTACACATCACAACACTCCACAACCCTTAGTACTAATTGCGTTTGCATGACTAACCAATAAAGACGGCATGAAACTCTCATCTTGTAATGTCTCTTCTGGCAATGTCCTTAATTGGGAGATTGGTTCTACACGAGCAGTAAGGGTGGTGGGACAAGGGGAGGTGGGTGCACCTGAAGGATACAAACAGCATGGGCATGTTGGGCTTGGCCATGAAAAGCTCTTAGTTGGAGCCCGGAGGGGCCATTTCATTTCTCTCCTTCGCATGAATAGGCTGACAAAACAGTCTCCTTGCCTTATAGGACCTCCGTTAAGTACATTTCTGGCAGTTAAGTTTTTTCCCAGTCTGGATAGTTCTAGCAGCTCGCTCATAACATAGTTACAGTATGTTGCAGCACAACATTACATAAACAATGTACTACCTTAAGGTCACTATTATTTGCAGGTACTAATTTTAGCGAATTGGGCATGTAGCGGATTTGGCGAGTATTAATTTTAGCGTTTTAACTCACCAGAGCTGCTGGCAACTAATCCGTTCGAGGCAACCACGCTGCTCAGCATGGCTCAGTCTGTTGGTAAAGGCTAGTGCAACAGGTAGGACAAACTCACTTTTCAGAATGATGTCTCTGGTCTTGCTCTCGCCTCGTGGATAGCCTCTGATACAGCTAACTACCTTTGCAGATCGCTTCGTAGGTGGCTAGCTTGTGACTCGCTCCAATTAATACACACGTATGTGACGTCACACACTGCTAATACTATATATTGTTTGCGGGGTCAAAATTTAGCGATTTTTTCAAATTCGCTAAAATTCGCTAAATTTAATACCCGCAAATAATAGTGACCTTAAGGTATACTATATGCACAACAACACATGCACGTCACAATGGGACAATACCAGCTGCACTGTCAGCACGTACACAAGTAGAATGTCTTGGCTGATCACTTTTGCCCTTCGGTTACCAGTTTTTCTACTGCATGTAAAACTTGATCACTGTTCAAGTTCGTGAGAGAGACACACTTCTCTTGCCCGTAGTCTGCAGTGGATATATAGATGGGGATAAAACTAGTCTCGGAACCAGACCCTTCCCACGGGGAGGAGGAAGGGTCTGGGCACCATCTTACAATCGAGAGTTGTCCCCAGGTCGGAATGCTGACCTAACGAATCAGAAGCGTTATTTGTGAATGATGTCAGGGAATGATTTTTCTCCAGGCTTTTCAGTGTTGCCAGCGACTAGACACAGCAAATCGCTGTGCCGTACAGAGTTACCCACGAGTGTCTGACAAACGTCAAGGAGAGCAACAAGCAGGACTGTGATTGTATAAGTGGTATCGCAGTTGATCGCTAATTATGTCATAATTGCAATCCGTGAGGACAACTCAAATGTAGGCATGTGCCCAGACCCCCATGCGAAGGGTCTGGTTTCAAGACTAGGATGAAACCTAAAGGGTGTACATCAGGGACCTAGCAAACAGTCTCAAGGAGCCAGCGAGACTAGTCAAGTAAAGGACTGGAGCCTACCAAATCTCCCATACAGTTTTGGTTGTACACCACTGCATTCCCGAATCAGGAACGGAAATTTGGGATTCTGTTGCTTCAGCTCAACATAGTTCCTCTCAATAAAATCCCTGCAGAGGAGTACATTCCATCAAGAGTGTATAATAATAAGAAGAGAGTATCGAACTCGCTATAGGCTACGTTGAATGTATGCGGAAAGTAACGTGACATCCAGTATGGTGCACGTGATCCACACGGACTAGTCAACTATAGTACTCCCCGATATGGCCGAGTTTACTTGCTGCACGCACGCCTTGATCGTCGAGTCGTCAAAGAGGCTAGCTAGCTGTGGTACGGTAGCCATGCCGTCTATGTCAGGTAAGATTGTGTTTTTGACGTTAGCACCATACCGGATGTCACGTTACTTTCCGCATACATTCAACGTTAGCCTATATCGAGTTCGATACTCTCTTATTATTATACACTCTTGATTCCATTTAGTGCCCATCAAAAAGACAAACGACAACTTGCATGCAGTATTGTTGGTTGTTCTGTCAAGCCATTTGGGATCGACTTGCCTAACTCCTTGACTGCTTTGGGACGTTTGGCAAACGTGGATGCGTATCTCTTTGAGGTTTCTTGATATTGCTTGCCTCCACGCGGCCATGTTGACTCCGGTGACACCTTGACTCCTACTTTCGCGCGCCCCTCAACTGGGCCGGCCGGCGCGGCCGGCCTCACCGGTCACCGGTGCACCCTATATAATGCCCACGTGTACAACTGCTACGCCCAGTCGATCGATCGATCGAGTCTCTGTTGTTTAAACGTTCTGCGTGTGTACTCTATTGAACGAAGCGTGAAGATGTCTTACAGTGACACAGAAGAGAGCGACGTAGAAGTCGAAGAGGATGATGAAGAAAAATCACTAAAGGAAATCGTGAACGCCTGCAAATATGGGTAGGGGCGTGGGCGGTGATTATCAGATTAGTCATTTAATTTGCAGTAGGGCATTAATAAAATGCACTGGACCATTTAGTGTTTCTTAGCAGTGTTGCAGAATCAAATCTACAATAAGCATGGGTCTGCTGATTTTAACTTGAACTTTGACCTTTATGGTGGAATGCTCCCAGGGATGCATACCACAGAGTGCAGTGTGCTTACATGGTTTTGTGATGATGTATGCACTTTGACTTCCCTCCAGAAACTTTGCAAAGGTGAAAGAGATTGGTGAAAAAGAAGGGAACGAGTTTGTCCAGAAGAGGGACCCTGAGGGACACACCCTCATACACTGGGCTGCTCTGGGGGGACACAACGAAATCATAAACTACCTCCTGGAGAAGGGGGTTCCACTGAACGAACACAGTGATAATGATTACGGTCCTCGCCCCATCCACTGGGCTTGCGTCCACGGACATGCAATCACGGTGGATCTCTTTCTGGAACAAGGAGTACCCATAGATGTGACAGATTTGAACGGATGCTCCCCTCTCATTATAGCCGCACAGTACGGACAGTCTCTGTGTGTCAGTTACCTGGTTCAGAAAGGGGCAAACAAGTTCCATGTTGACATCAATGGTGACAGTGCTCTCCACTGGGCGGCCTTCAAAGGTACTTACATGTACTTGTGTGTGCTGACTGCATGTACTTCAAGCAATCCAGGGCTCCCTTCTGTATGCAGTGTAGTGAGTAGGCAATTAAAGCCGAGATGTGATCAATGAAATAACCATCCTGCAAACATTTACGTATATGCATTATGGTCAGATTATAACTAGTGGAATGTGTGACATTGTGGGGCGAGCGTGAGTGAGTGCCAACGGTTGTAGCTACGTACAAGACTGTCATCAGAATGTGACTAGCTACATGAGAACAGCTCAGGTCCCAGAATATCACACCAAAAGTACACTGTCGCATATGCACAACACAGAGTGAGGCTAGCTGAAGCCGATATGGATATGGCAATTAATCACAAAACCAATAGCTATGCATGCTGCACACTGGTCCAGCACCATGTGCTCTGCAGGACACGTACACGTAGCTACAGCTCTGAGGTCAATGAATAGGTAGGTCCACCAGCGGTGTTTGTCTTTGCTGTCACCACTGGGGAGGTACAGAGGTAGGTAGGTCACGATCGATCTGTGTCTTTGTCTCGGTGCCAGACTCTCGTGCACGGTGAAGAATTACGGTACGACGTCCGGAAATGAATGCAATGTTTCGTACGTTATATTGCACACGCCGGATTTACGGTATGGGAGACAGATCGACGTACATAATTATACGAAGTACAGCGCCATATAGCGCCGCACGCGAGACTACGACTAGTGTGGGGCACGCTCACGCTCGCCCAATGAGCAACATTCTCAGGATATAGTCTTTCAAGTGCATGATAGTAGTCCCGCCCACTTTTGCAATGGTGGCTGTTACTGATATCTTGATGTAGTTCATGCTTGTTTGGTCTACAGGCTAACCTCCACCTCAAGTAAATGACATTTTTTCCTGATTTGCAGGGCACCCAGAATGTGTGTTTCTGCTGCTGAATGCAGGGCTCAACCCAAGACAGAGAGACTCCTTTGGCCAGGTGGGTGGATGGGTGGGTGTGATCATGTGTCTATCATTCTATCTGCTAACAAGTGGGTGGGAATCACTGGAAGTTGTATGGAGTGTAACCTGTTTGCTTCCCTCCCTCCCTCCCTCCGTCCCTCCCCCCTCCCTCCCTCCCTCCCTCCCTCCCTCCCTCCCTCCCTCCCTCCCTCCCTCCCTCCCTCCCTCCCTCCCTCCCTCCCTCCCTCCCTCCCTCCCCCCCACCCTCCCTCCCTCCCTCCCACCCACCCTGCCTCCCTCCCACCCTCCCTGCCTCCAACCCTCCCTCACTCACACACTCACTCCCTGCCTCCCTCCCTACCTCCCTCCCTGCCTCCGTCCCTCCCTCCTCCCCTCTAGACCCCATTACACTCGGCCTCCATCAAGGGAGACATCCAATGTGCAGAAATGCTAATGGAACACGTATGTAGGACTGCTGCACATTCAAACCTCACCTATCTCAGATAGTCACTGTCAAATTCAAATTAGACTACTTTCACCCACTAACGTACTACAACCAGCACTGCTGAACTGTCCATTCCCTCCATTGTGACATTTGTTGCAGATTCAACTCTACAAAGTTTAGGAAACTACCTCAGTCATGTTTTTAGGAACCATATCATAACCTTCCTCACTCCCCCAAACTCTAGGGTGCAAACGTTGAGGACGCTGACAGCAACAGCAAGACACCCAAGATGCTGGCTGCTGGCAGGAGGCATCGGCAGCTGGTCAAGTTCCTGGACACTAGGGACATTGCAAGTATCTGGGACTGGAGGTGGGTGGGTGGGGATGGGTGGGTGGGTGATGGGTGGGTGGGTGGGGGTGGGTGGGTGAGTGGGTGGGGATGGGTGAGTGAGTGGGTGGGGATGGGTGGGTGAGTGGGTGGGGATGGGTGGGTGAGTGAGTGTGGGTGGGTGAGTGGGTGGGGATGGGTGAGTGGGTGGGAGATGGGTGAGAGAAGGAATGGGGAGATAGCACAAATATTTACGGTGGGTGGATGGGCGTGGGGGGAACTAGTGTGTGGGTTTATCAGCTGTACATGTAGGTATGGGCAAGGAAATGAGTGGAGGCACAACGTGCATGGAGTGAATGTCTGCGTGCTTTGGGGGAGTAGATATGAAGATGCAAATGCAACCAAAATTAGATGTGTGGTATGGTGAGCATGAGGTGGAAAGGAAGAGAAGGAATGTGGGGTCAAAGTTCACTGTGTGCGTACGAAGTGTAGTGGTTGGACCACCACTCGGCTTACATTTAAAAACGTTCCCCTCACTGTACGTAAATGACATTCATAGACCAGTTTGCAGTGCATTGTGTGGTTTTAATTAGTGTGCAAGAAAAATATAATAACGGCTGAGGGTTGGATAATGCATGAGGCATCTGAAGGTCACATGACATGCACTGTGTGGTGGTTAAAGTACAAATCATGTAGCTGTGGTAAAATCCTGCAAAGATCAATTTTGACTACCGCTGACTGTGACCTGGCAAAACCATGGCTCATGATTGTCAATCATCCCCCTCACCCCAGGACAATTGTATTTGGTCCTCCTGGGAGGAGTCGATGGGCCGTGGTGTTCTTCGTCTGTTCCATGGTCTTTTGGGCTTATCCACTCTACTTCATCAAGGTGGGATAGCATATGGATCACATGACTGTCACCCCAAAGTCATGTGACTGCATCCTGACTCACATGACTGTGTCTTGCTCTATCCTAAATTTGCATGACTGTAGCTGTATCTTTCCCCACCCCCTGAGTCACATGACTGTATCTTCTCCTCCCAGGTGGTGCCAGTATCGTTGGAGCAGCACTGGAACCTTCACCTGGGGTTCTGGGTGTTCAGTGTGTTCCTGTGGGTGATGTTCGTATGGTCCAAGTTCAGCGACCCCGGCTACATCAAGCCAAACCGAGAGGCTTACGATGAGGCCATCAAGATGGTGAGGGGGGGGGGGGGGGGGGGGGGGGGGGGGGGGAGCCTGTGAGAGGGAAGTGTGTGGTAAAATCCCCCACAAACATATCACCAGGAGCACATGAGCAGCCGAAGGCGGCGAAGGAGCGTCGAACTAGTATAGACATGCTCACGCCTTACGGTCACACCTTATATGGAAGACCTTTGCGGTACCACACAAACGCCAATCACACTTTTACGTAATAACCTCTTGCCGTATAAGGTAAAATTTGGGGACGTGTGAAGGACTACTACTTCCGCTGGGGCGTACATGCTGAGTTTGACGCTCCTTCGCCACCTTCGGCGGCTCATGCGCTCCTGATATCTAATTTCTTCTGCCTCCACACATGTGCACATACACACACACACACACACACACACAAACACTTACCCAGATTGGCAACCCAGCAGCGTGGGGTGACTACAATGACATCAACAACCCAATCTACAACATGTGCCACACGTGTAAAGTGGTCAGGCCCGTGCGTGCAAAGCACTGCCGCCAGTGTGACCGCTGTGTGCAAGAGTTTGATCACCACTGCCCCTGGATTGACAACTGCATTGGAAGGAAAAACAGGTCAGATTTGAAGTGTAGGTAGATTTGATGTTACTACATTGTAACACGGGTCTGTAATGGACATTTGTTAATACTATAGCTGCCCGCCTTTGACTGGAGATGGACTCACATAATTTCTGACCTGAACTCCTCCATTTCCCTCCCTCTCTCCTCCTTCCTTCCCTCTCTCCATCCCTCTCCTTCTCTCTCCTTGCCTCCCTTTCATCCTCCTTACTTCCCTCTCGTTCTCTCCCTCCCTTCCTTCCTTCTGCCTTGCTCTCCCTTTCACCTACCCTCCCTCTCCCCCCCCCCCCCCCCCCCCCCCCTCCCCCCTCGCAGGATACCATTCAGTATATTCCTCTATGTGCTGGGGGTAAATGGCGTCTTCTGCCTCTATTTCTTGTGGAAAATCTGCCAGGTGACCGGCATGGACTTCACCATGTATGTTGGAGTGACACTCTTCACCATCTTCTTCATCTCAGGCCTTGTCCAGGTCATTTTCCAAGTAAGTTTTGAAGGTCAAAGTTCATACGTACTCAGATCAGATTTTTACCAGTGGGTGGAGCCTCAGTATAGCCCCCTCCCCCCCATTTATCCTCTCACCCAACTTCCCCCCACCTTTACCTAGGCGATGATGATAGTCTCCAACTTGACCACCAATGAGAGAGCTAACTACCGGCGCTACCGCCACTTCAGAACGAAGGACGGCAGGTATAGAAACCCGTTTGACCGAGGGCTTTGGAAGAATTGCCTGGAGTATTGGAAGCTTGCCCGTCCAATATACCCGATAAGACGAAGACAAACTCATGTTGTTTAGTTCTTTTATGAATTTTACCATAATTATTTATGCATGCACACATACACATGCACACACACACATAGCTGTGACACAACTGTCTTTGACTCTGCTTTTTACATTGTATTCCAAAAAGAGCATACATACCTTAGAATGAGGTGTGTTGTAATGGGGTTCTATTGTGTGATTAAATTTTATAATTCATCTACACTAGGCATGCAGGAGCTTAATTGTGGTGCCTCCGATCCTGGCTGTACTATAGGTACTGTTAGTATAAAGTAATCCAGAAAGAAGGTAGTCCCCCGACCAATTATTAGCGATTAGCTATAGTCCTGGGTTACTGTGTCTCCAATGGTAACAGGCTATTTCCAGTCGCATGCATGCTCAGCTTTTCGTCACTTGCAGTACACGTTTCCGTACTGCAAGCAATGGAAAGCTGCATGAGCATGGCCGGACTGGGAACAAGGCTAGTAATAGGATATATAGCTATACACATGTAGGTATAATTGTATGAACCAAGCAATATATGCGACATTGTGGCGTGAGTGAGTGCACATGCATGGGGAACAGTTCTATATACATGTACAAGACTGTCATCAGAATGTGACTGCATGAGCACAGCACAACCTCACACAGGCCCCAGAAATATAACACACATATGCACAACACAGGAACTATGAGTCAGGCTATAGTCTATAGCGGCGACATGGCAGGTACTATATGCTTGCAGCACACTGGTCCAGCACACCATGTGTTCTGTAGGACATGTCATGTACAGCTCAGAGTTCGATACATAGGTAGGTCCAGTAGCGGTGTTCGTCTTAATTTGCTGATGCCACTGAGGAGGTACACATCCACTTCCTCAGTTTTAAGAGCTATGTAATATCATCCATGCACTCTTCACTATACCTACACCACTAGTCTTAATGCTCCTCTCCTGCCACACAACTCTCACTCTCCATTTACTTCTTTATCCAAGGAGGGCATCTACCAACTCCCTTATCTCTTCCTCAGTCTTCTCCTAAAGAGTGAGAAGCACAGTAGATGCTAGCCTATACAGTGTATACCAGGCCTTCCCCCCGCGATTTGAAGGCCTGGGTACGAGGCTAAGTAGATGCCTAT
>OZ007506.1:2644968-2754746 GCA_963931865.1 Axinella damicornis | reverse complement strand
GAGATGATCACACCAGAATCTGATTTCCCTTCCCTCCCACTAGAGATCTGCAGGACCTGAGCAAGAAGAGGGTGAGGAGTGCAGACATTGACTCCGAGAAGAGCATCTTGTGCTATTTGAAGTCAGACGTGGAGAAAAGGTAAGGAAGTATATAGTACACTCCTGGTAGGTCTGTGTGTAATGTCATTGAGCACACCCATGCCACATGCACACACACACACACACAATGCATACACCCACGCCCCATACATACACACACAAACACACCTCACACAACACACACACACATAACACACTCGCAAACAGAGCTCTGGAGGTGTGGGGCAGCTGGCAGGTACTGGAACATCAGCTTGAACGCAGGAGAACAGAAGCTGAGGCAGAGGAACAAAGGAGGAAGGTAGCCTCTCCACAAAAACCATAAAGATTTGGACCCATAGCGAGAATGCAGTCAACTCTGAATTGACCGTATTTCCAGTGGAATTTGTTCTCCACTGTTGTAGCTGTTTGAATTCAGTAAGCATCTGCTCCCTGTGTCAGGTGCATAAGGGATGTATAAGGATGGTAGGGATTAGCAGCTAGCTGTGTGCTGTTCTAATTGTAGAGCCACAGCTGTAGTGATTAGACTGTTGCATATGGACGGCATGTGTTGTCCTGATTGCAAGCATGTGGATCACCTGAATGTGCATGTCGGATCACCTGTTTGTCTCTGCAGGCCTTAGTGCCCTGATTACTCACCTGAAGAAAGTCAACAAAGACAAATCAAGGGAAGAGAGAGATGTGGAGGTAGGAGGGGGGGGGACTCGATGGAGGGGGAGGGAGGGAGAGAGGGAGGGAGGGAGGGAGGGAGGGGGGGGGGGAGGGAGGGGAAGGGGAATGGAGCCCATCAGGTTGCCAAATGCCCAATGAGATTCATCTTAGATGAATCTCAGCAAAAGCCACTGATCAGTATCACTTGGCTTTCACACATCTGGGAGGGAGCTATGGAGGGAGGGAAGGAGGATGGGAGAAAGGAGGGAGGGAAGGAGGATGGGAGAAAGGAGGGAGGGAAGGAGGAGGACGGAGGGCGGATTGAGAGAGGATTGAGGGTGGAACTGTGGAAGGGAGGGGGAAGTACAAATAACTCCAGGGCATATCAAACATAGTGCACTGGTGGCACCTGGGTTCACAGATTGTCATGTCAGTGTAACCGCGGCTGTGGCTATACCCTATATGGCATGCAAGAGCGCATGATGACATCACTCACCACGATGACGATGATGTCATCGTGCACTCTTACATGCAAATGTACCCTGTTTACAACTGTGTATTGACAGACCCAAGCAGCAGGTACTAACGTAATCTTATATACCTGCAATGATATCCGGTACTAAACATAGCAGTACAGTTGGTGCATGCAGTGGGTATGTACCATTCTCTGCTATCCTTGTTGGTGGTTTAGTCCTGCCCATTCACGTCCGTCCACTTTCATGAACAACTGTTGTGTAGTCCCCTAGACAGGATGTGAAAGTGTAATTTGGGGCCTTAAGCCAAATACGTATGTGTTGAGGGAAACAGAATCAGTTTGTGATCTAGGTAGTAAGAAAAAGTTCCTACCTTGCGTTTTTGCAGGTGTTCGGTGGTCGGGAGGAGAGGGCCTCATTCCTCAGAGGCTCTGCGAAGGTGGTGATGTATGCCATTGCAAGGTATGTAGTAGTCCATTGTTCAGACACCACTGTGTTTACTCGCTAACACAACAGACAAACACAAACATGTTAAAAAAAACAGTGACACTTTCAGTGTGTTTTTGGATAGTGTAAACCTGGTATCTAGAGTTTCAAGAATCAGACGGTTGATTCCAGCCAGGAAAGAAAACATTTTCTGCCTCGAATGGGATTTTGAAACCACGGCCATCACAACAATCAGCTTTCAGAGCCAATGCTCTACCAACTATACTGTCAGCTGTACAACAGTACATGTGGAGCATGTACTCGACAGTACAACAGACTCAACAGTGTGGAAACAACTCAGCTTCAGAGCTGAGTTGTTCTTCCTTGATATCAAAGTTTGAGCATTCAGACAAATGTTTGAACCCGACCTGCTGTGCTGTTTTGAGCTTATGTAGTATTTTCTGTTCTACAGCAACTTTGCGGTGTTTGTGTTCAAGCTCCTGGCCTACTTCCACACTGGCTCTGCTGCAATGCTGTCAGAAGCCGTGCACTCACTAGTGGACGCCCTTAACCAGGTTACGTGCACTTGTGTATGGCATTCCTTCACAGCAGCAGGTAACAGGCAGTTGTTATTCTACTTCCGGAAGCTGTAGGAAGGAATGCTTGGGTACAAATTGCCACTGAATTAGTCATAAACTGGGGGAAGATTCATTTCGGATCTGAGGTGTAACCTCTCATGCAATGTATCCTGGTATCCATTATGACTAGTGTCTTTGTCTTTGCCATGCCAACGAAAATGGCAGTTCGTTTTCTTGTAAAGGTCTTTCAATGAAAGGTGACCAGGCAATGCTAGTTGCCATGAGAACTTGCCAGTGGCTACCTGGGTGCTACTCTAGGCGGCTTCTTCTTCATCATAACCATGTGTAATTAGTAATGATATTCATAGCACACACCAGTATAATTGTAGGCAGCTGTATGTATGTTCATTGGTGATGGCAAACGGTAGTCCTTTTGCATTGTGGGACTTGTTCCCTATTTTTTGACCAAAGCCATGAAGTGTGACACCTCTCGTTCTGGCTTGCAGTGTCTCCTGGCGTTTGGGATTGCGCAGTCCATTAGGAAGCCGGACCCTGACCACCCGTGAGTGGAAGCAATATGTACATGTAG
Organism: Axinella damicornis; assembly: GCA_963931865.1. Lineage (NCBI taxonomy): Eukaryota > Metazoa > Porifera > Demospongiae > Axinellida > Axinellidae > Axinella > Axinella damicornis. The sequence continues at coordinate 2,751,933 of OZ007506.1, read as the reverse complement.
CATCACAATGTAGTCTTCACACGTACAGCCTTCTTCCCTCCCTCCCCTCCCCTCTCCCTCCCTCCCCTCCCCCCTCCCCCCTCCCCCCCTCCCCCCTTCCCCCCTCTCCCTCCCTCCCCTCCCCCCTCCCCCCCTCCCCCCTCCCCTCTCCCTCCCTCCCCTCCCCCCTCCCCCCTCCCCCCCCCTCCCCCCCCCTCCCCCCCCCTCCCCCCCCCCTCCCCCCCCCCTCCCCCCCCACCATCCCCTTCCCCCACCAACCGCTCCCACCCAACAGGACAGACACACATGTACACACACAAATGAACAGAACGTCCTCCTCACTCTACCCTAGGTTATCTATTATTGTGTGTACTGTAATTCCTCCCTCTCCCCTCCCCTCCATCTCCCCTCCCTCTTCCCTCCTTCTCCCCTCCCTCTCCCCTCCCTCTCCCGCCCACCCCTTCCCTCCCCCAAGCTATGGCTGGTCACGCGTGAGGTATGTCTACTCCCTCATCAGTGGTGTGGGCATCTTCTTCCTGGGGGCTGGTGTCACCTGTTACCATGGCGTCATGGGACTGCTCCACCCACCTGTACTGGAGCACCTCACCACTGTGAGCATGAAACTATACCCTCATTCCTGTCCCAGTTCCATGCCACTTATGTACAGCTGAAAATATGTAATTATGTAAGTTCAGCTAATCAGAATGGTATACTTCCCTAAACGAAATTATATATAGTACTTCTTGGCCATAACAAGTGCCCATTAGAGCACTTAATCCAGCTAGTGTGCTGTATGAATGGAAGTACCACCATCACTTAATTCCGGCCTGCCATAGACAATAATATTTGCCTATTCAAATTTTTGTCCAATGCAGGCGTTCACAGTTTTGGGTGCTTCTCTGATAGTTGAGGGAGGTATGTTCATGCCCGCATGTTCATGACGGTACAGTACCTGCACACCCAGAACACGTCCTCCTCTCATTAATGTCCCTTACCTCTCCTTCTCCCCCAGCTACCCTCTGGACTGCCATCAAACAAGTCCAGAAGAGTGCCAAAGAAACACAAGTTACATTCAAGGACTATGGTACATACTGTGTGTGTGCTCCTCCCTCCCTCCCTCTCCATTCCTCCCTCCCTCCCCCCACCCTCCTCCCTCCCTCCCTCCCACCCTCCCTCCCTCCCTACTTCCCTCCCTCTCTCCCTCCCTACTTCCCTCCCTCTCTCCCTCCTCACTCCCTCCCTCCCTCTCTCCCTTTCTCCAGTTCTCCGGGGTCGTGACCCCTCAGCTGTGGCAGTGCTGGTGGAGGACAGTGCAGCAGTGACAGGTGTCTTCTTCGCTGCTGCTGCCTTGGGACTCGCACACTACACCAGCAACACTGTCTACGATGCCATTGGATCCATCTCCATTGGAGGTATTGTGACCTTTGAGGACGGCTTACCATCTAAGCTGTCAGGTTCTCAGTGTGTCTCGGAAGTCAGGTGTTAAATGGGCGGGACTAGACTAGCAACGCATGACCATTATGACAGCCTTAAATTGTGTGATAGTGTCTCTGGTGAAGAGCATTAGCACTCAGTCCAGAAGTAGTGTCATCTTGTACCGAATCTGTCTTATCTGAAAGATGCCACAGCCTTTACGAAGGTCGTGCATCACTAGTCTAGTCCCCGCCCCCTAAACACCTAACTTTCCGTTAGTCATAGACACATGGACGACAGTTCTCTCCTTCAGCGGTCTCTAACCTTCATCACTGTGTGTGCATGAGCATGTAGATATCTCCTCTCACTTCATTCCTTATCCTCCCCTCTCATCAAATATTATCTGCCTCTTAATCTCCTACGCTTAATAATGCTCCATAATCGAACTTCACCCTCTTCTCTGCCGTAGGTCTGCTCGGAGTCGTGGCCTTGTTTCTGATCAACAGGAATAGCAACGCCCTTGTTGGACAGTAAGTCACTACACAGCACCACACAGTTCACCTAGTCTCGTTCCCAGGTACATTGTAGTACCACCTCCAGTTTGACTGCTTGCAGTTTGGGAAAATTAATGCAAATTCAGAACTGTTTTATACCACATGTAACTGGTAGATGGGTCTTGGAATGAGGAGCACCAATGTTTATGACTGTAAGAGAAACAGCCAACTGTACCACACCTGGAGGGATGACCGTAATGCTTGGTGTGGGAGTGAAATGGAAGAATGGGCTTTTAAATGTAGTTAATCAGTGAGCAATACCCTATAAATACGTACTCTCCTGACAGTCTGGTCTTCTACCGTATGCAGGTCTATCCCTCCGGAGAGACTGAAAGAGATCATTGCACTGCTGGAAAGCGACATCATGATCAGGTACGGACGTACGGACGGGCAAGTATGACACGTAATGGCATGTCATAGACCACACCCACATTCGATCCTACGCGATAATGAGTAGCAGGGTGAGTAGCGTTGGGATCTCTGGTACGCGAGTACTTGATGTAGGCAATGAATTGGTTGCTGAGTGAGGACAACATTAGGATCACGTGGGGTACCAAATATGATCAGTACTTGCCTCATTCCCAGGCCCTCCCACGTGGCCTGGGAACGAGGCTAGATCAGTACGCCACGTCAGAACATTTTGGTGTAACTGAAAAAGTACAGCTGTCTACCGGCCGTTCTCTGCTCTCTATTATTGATGCAGGTCCATTCATGATGTCAAAGCTACGGACATGGGTAAGTGGTAGATTTGTGTGTGTTCAGTACTAAGTCTTTATGTCAAGCAAGTTAGTGAAGTTTCAACAGCGGTCTGTGATGAGAAAGCTAGTGTGAGCGACTGATCTGTGGTACCTCATTCTTGGTCTGTATGTCCAGCCTCCAGCTTTTGATCACTTGCTTTGCTGCATTATATAATAAAGTGCTCAAAGACAAGTCTCTTGTTTGGATAGGCCAGCTTTGTAGACCGTTCTGCCTTAGCCTCGTTCCCAGGCTCCCCTATGTGCCATGACGAAAAATAACGTTGCTGGCAAGGGGAAGTTGAGAACGAGGCTCTGCCTCCCGTCTTCACCAACTGTTTGCCAACCAGGTGCTGACAGTGTGCGCTTCAAGGCAGAGGTGAATTTTGATGGAAGAGAAGTTGCAAGGGCCCACGTCAAAAGACTGGATTTGGAAGAGTTGCTCAAAGTATGAAGTGACGGGGGAATAGCCTATTTGTATTCAGAGATCAAAGTGTTCTTGCAGTTTAGCAAAGGGGTGGGAGACCTCTCTCTGGTAGTTTAGCCTGAATTTGTGCACTGATGTTGCCCTTGTCCTACATATAAGTGATCTCGATCATAGTATTGATGGTCAGGATGTGGTAGGGTGAATGTTTGTGCAGCGGCAGGGATGTACTGGTGTGGGTTTACTTTTCTACACCATTTGTTATCACTAGTAGCTGCGTGTATGATGGGGTGGGCACTTGTGCCATTATATAGAAGTTTATGATCTTGTATCTATGACGATAGTATTGGCGGGCACCTACTGGGATGTGGATTGTGCACTTGGGTGAACGTTTGTACAGCGGCAGTGACGTATCTTGTACGGCATTTCCATTTCAGTTCATGTATGATGGGACGGGCACTTGTGAGATAAGAACGGGTTGTTTGTTTTCAGGACGACCGGGTTTTATGGCATTTAAGTTTATGGTTGGGTGGGCACTTGTGGGACACGATCTTTTGATTACAAGATGTTCTGTTTTCAGGAGGTTCAGGTTTTCACAACGGTGGGTGAGATGGAGAGGTTCTTGCTGGAACATGGAGAGCAGATTGTGGATGTGCTCGGCTCTGAGGTGGACAGAATTGAAGACAGAATTAAAGTAAGAGGCGTGAGTGTGGTGCATGAGTGTGGGGGGAAAATTTTCTGCAGAAGTTATTGTAGTCTCGGCCCCAGTTGCATGTAAAACGCGGAACGTGGAATGGAATGTGGAACGGATGTAAAATGTCATAATGAGTCCAATAAGCGTATTAATTAAAGTGGGCGTTAATTGGAGCTGGCGCGAGTGAAGTCTTGCGCAGTTGAGTCACACGGGTCATGGCATAGTTGGGTCGTGGGTCATGGTTGGTATATTATCTATGGTCGTGGTGACAATCATATCGCGAGAGAGAGAGCTCGGCCTAGGCGCCTGGCCACGCAAGACTACCGGCAGGTTGTATGCCATTGTATGCCCTGGATGTGAGAAGTTCACAGTAGACAACAAGATGTTAGCTGACATGACTATGCCATCCGAGTGAAGCAGGGCTATAATTACGGTCTTCGAGTGCGAATAAGCGTGAGCGGGCCATCATAGCAGCACAGCTAGGTCAATAACACTAGCACGGTACACGTTCATACAGCTTACACTGGTGATGCTGCTCGTGCTTTAATATTCGTCAGAAGACAATAGCCCTGCTTCACTTCGCTGATCGGTCGACTGCATGTTAACTACACAAAATTCTCCATCCAGGCCCAGGGCATAACAACCTGTAGTGACGGGTAGTCTCGCGTAGCCAGGTTATCACTCGCGCGACGATTGTTATCAGCCACCATCTCCCTTGACTCGACTCTTTCACTGTCTATGCCGACTACTGCATGCGCAGGCTTGCTCGCGCCAGCCACAATTAACGCCCACCTTAATTAACACACTTATTAGGACATTTTACATCTGTTCCACATTCCATTCCATGTTCCATTCCATGTTCCGCGTTTACACGCAACCCTCGGCCCCAGACCCAAACCAACGAAGACATGCTAGCTAGGAAACCACAATCTACACAAAGTTTATACCCCGTTTACACGACACAAAACAACCGTGCTGGCACGGTTTAGTACGGTTCGGCACAGTTATTAAATTGCCGTGTAAACGCTAACTGAACTGTACTTAACCGTGCTAGAAGAACCGTTCTTGGACCACCTAACCGTGCCGTGCCAGCACGGTTAGAACCGTTCTGCTAGCGGTCTCAATCCAGTACCGGAACCTAACGAAGACCGTATGACCGCAGTGAGCACTTACTGAGTGTACAACGTACCTGAGACGAACCCATTCTTTCCTCGGTGCTTTCAGAGTAGCCAATAATAGCTGAGAAAGAAGTATGACAAGCACAGCATGTTGTCTTGCTCTGCGTTGAATGAACAACGTTGTACCGAGCCTGGCGTGGCTTCTACTCCGACTGCCGGTTTTCTGTAAACGAACGCATACATCGTAACAGCAGATCGAGAAACTTTCCGCAAACGCGAGGTAGCCATAGAGCTAGCTCTAGCTAGCTGCAGAGCACTTATACTGATGTGCACGTGTTCGATCACGCCCTCAATAATTGATTCAGCACGGTTAGTTTTGATGTAGTGTAAACGCACGCTGGCACGGTTTCGAGCGCGGTACGGTTCGGTTATCTTGGGCACGGATCGGTTATTTTTGTGTCGTGTAAACAAGGTATAATACCCCGTTTACACGACACAAAACAACCGGTTATTAAATTGCCGTGTAAACGCTAACTGAACTGTACTGAACCGTGCTAGAATAACCGTTGTTGGACCACCTAACCGTGCCGTGCCAGCACGGTTAGAACCGTTCTGCTAGCGGTCTCAATCCAGTACCGGAACCTAACGAAGACCGTATGACCACAGTGAGCACTTACTGAGTGTGCAACGTACCTGAGACGAACCCACTCTCTCCTTGGTGCTTTCAGAGTAGCCAATAATAGCTGAGAAAGAAGTATGACAAGCACAGCATGTTGTCTTGCTCTGCGTTGAATGAACAACGTCGTACCCAGCCTGGCGTGGCTTCTACTCCGACTGCCGGTGTTCTGTAAACGAACGCATACATCGTAACAGCAGATCGAGAAACTTTCCGCAAACGCGAGGTAGCCATAGAGCTAGCTCTAGCTAGCTGCAGAGCACTTATACTGATGCGCATGTGTTTGATCACGCCCTCAATAATTGATTCAGCACGGTTATTTTTGATGTAGTGTAAACGCACGCCGGCACGGTTTCGAGCGTGGTACGGTTCGGTTATCTTGGGCACGGATCGGTTATTTTTGTGTCGTGTAAACAAGGTATTAGTCTCAGCCCCAGGCCCAGTTCACATCACTTACACTGGAGGCGATCCGAGCCGGGGTCTGGGCCCGATACTAAAGAGTTAGTGGTTTCCTTGCTAGCATGTCTTAGCAGCATTGTAATGGCCAGGTGTCAACCCACGTATAGACAATTCATGTGGTAATGCACACCATTTTTTTCCATCCAGAAACGCTCACCAGAAGTCAGACATGTGGACCTGGAGATACTATAGCCATAGATATACAGTCACTACAGTTGCCATTGTCATTCCGAGAGTGGTGTATAGCACAGGTATGCACAATACCATGAACATCACTTAATTTTGTCTATTGGAGATTTTTTGCGTTTGAATACTACAATCATGAATCGAAGAGCCAATGGTGGACTGATTTTATGTTGTGTTGAAAAATATGGTGGGTGTGTGGGACAGAAATAGCCTTAAGGCTTCCACCCAGATTATATCTCGCAGTTGTGGAGAAAATGTAATATTAAAAGGGCCTGTGAGATAATATCTGGGCGGAGGCCATGGGAATGGGAACAAGGCAAAGACAAAATTAAATTTTAAGATCTCATATTAAAATTATGGTTTAGCTTACAGTGCCCAGACTAGACGCTGTTTATCAGCTATGTGTAAATTTGATGATCATAGTTGCATGTGCAGCTACAGTGAAAAATCTTATGACTTGCACTGCATATGCACAGCAATATAATTATTATGTATCTCTCGCAAATTTCAATAATTATAAGCAGCAAATTGCTAGTCAGCTACTTCAGCTTGACTGTCCACTTTAAACAAAGGGCTTCTTTTGGCTGTCATGAAACTGCTTCTTTCCGACAACCTTCTGCTTTGCGGCGATGGTCATGGGGATACCATCATACCGAGAGAACACTCTCCTGCATTTCTTGGTGGTTCCCTTCGGCTTCTTGATGTGCTTCTGGATAGTGATGCCCTCCCCGTTGAGAATGCCTTCTGCTATAGCACGAGCTATCACCTCATTGGCAGATGGACCTGGCCTTTCGGACTGTGAAGTGGGGTGTGTGGGTGTACATGTGGGTTACTTGGTGAAAGACAGAAAGGTGTATGGATGAGTGTGTTCTTGCATATGGGCTATGTAGGTGATGAACAGCTGCATGTATTATAATATTATATCATCAAGGTTTGGCAGGTGTGCTCAATAAGTTTTGGCATGCACTTATATACCATGAACATAAGATGTTTGTTAATCAGAATCTTAAGTGTGTACATAAGTACTAGCCTCGTTTCCAGGCGCTCGGTAATTCATAAGTACTATTGCAGAATTATTGAATTCTGCAGTACATATCAGATGTAGTGTTTTATTACAGCTTCAATACTCTGAGATTTCCCATTGGAGGTGCATGTCTCCAGTGTAAGGAAATCCTGAATATTATCTCGAACACTATCCATGGTGACAAAATAATGGGTACAAGGTTTTGTTGCTATAGTAACAGAACCAGAAACCTGGACGTTCATTTGGCTGCAGAAACAGCTGCATAATAAGGTCTTGAATCTTGCCAGTGTAGCATACACCACAAGTAAACGTGTATGAAGATATAATTATCTGCATCAGTTGACACGTACTCATGCATGCACAGTTTTGCATGTAAACAACTTACTGATCTTTCGAAGACAGCCATGTAGTATTCTGATGCTGTGTTGTCAAGAAAACAGGTACATAGCTAAGATTAGTGTAGTGAGAGAATACTATGCATGCACCTTAGGCACAGGTTTGAATGTACCTAGTCTACGTAGCTAATAGGCCAAAACGGTACGTTGCACTCAGGCAGGCACCTGTTTGAGAACTTCTCTGCTGGTCAGCCTGGGGTGCTACATGCAAACTAGGCTGGAACAACTGTAGCCATATGTAGTGAGAACTTCTTAGCTGGTCAGCTTGGAGTACTAGTGTTAGCCTAATTAAACTGACCGCCAATGGCCCAACTTAGGCTGAAACAGCTGTATATAGCCATGTCACGCAAACAGGTGTCCATTTACTGGTCAGCCTGGAGTGCTAAACTACACTGCATGATAATTTATTAAGGCCAAAACAGTTGTGCATGCAGTTGTACTCATCCTGCATCATATCAGTTAACAGCATGGCAGAAATGGTACATAAGCTATTCCCTTACGAGCATGCCTTGTTCTGAGACCAACCTTATATAGCCAAGGAATGAAGATATAGTCACTACCAGATGCTATTGAAGATATCTGATGTCTTGCTAGGAGTTGCTGCCTATACCCACCTTTCTCCCTATCTGATGGAGAGGATCTGAGTGTGTAGATGGCTCTGTTTATCTCATGACCCTCCCCCTCTTGGTCCACCACTGCTTTGTGTCTCTCCAGAGCCCTCCTCACCACGCCACCATTCTCAGCCTCATGGAGAGATCTGGTGCCATAGGTCACGTACTTTGCCTGGCCAACTGAAGAATCATTGAGATGGAAGGGACAGTAGAAATAGCAACTGTGCATTTTCATGTTATAAGCCCTAGCCTTGTTCCCAAGCCTGTACTGCATGGACATATTAATTTCGCAAAGATGTTTTTTATACATGCATGCCAAGTCAGCAGTTAGGATAGACGATCACATTCACACAGTTTGCCAAGAATTGAATACTGTGTACTGACACCAGATGTAGAATGTAGGTCTACACAGTCTGTAGCAATTAGTACGTAGCTATTTGAATCTATGAATGTTATACTAAATACTAACAGGGGCTTGAGTGTAGCGCTAGCATTATTGCCAGGCCTTCTCACCCCAGCGTTTGTCGCTTGCAACGCGGGTTAGTACTGTAACAGGAGTGATAAGGCCTGGGAACGAAGCTAGCCTGGGTGTATGACATTCATATTTTCGTATTCTCTGAGCGGCATGACACTGTCTATACTTACAGTGATGAGCAAAGCTATTGTAGCTATTACTTCATGTGTGCCATCGGCATCCTATAGTTCTTCTCATGATCAAACAGCATGGCTACACACACAGTTGGGATTGGTCTCGCTGAGCTAAGCCATTGCTGCAGGAATGCAGTGGGACACTTCAAAGTCGGAAAAGTCTATTGAACAGTGACGGTGACAACAGTTGAACTTTCGAACTTTGATGAGTTCTCATCACTGTTCAGATATCAAAGTCCTATGACCATTGCTAGACAAGCATACAGGAATGTTACAAGCATGCAATAAGTTTTGCTGGCATGCTTGGTCACGATCAATCCTAAACTTACATGTGAGTGCATGAGTGAGCAGTTCTATCTGTTCCACTGTGAGAGTCTTTGCACCAACAGCTTTACCAGGGTAACCCAGTAGTGCAGGAAGATGTTGATCTGTGGAGGAGAGTCTGAGAATGTCTACTAACTGATCTTAACCCATGCTACCCGCAGACACTACACTGGTTGTTTTCTGTTGAGTATAGCTACATGTTGAGGTATTAGCTATATATTGCATGCATGTGTAGCTATGGCTGACTGTGGGGTTTGGACTTTGGAGGGAGCGGGTTTGATTTTGAGGCTTATGACTGTGTAATTTAAAACCGCCATATAGCTAGCTACAAGAATTTCACACAGACACAACTGGACGAATAATACAACCGCTACTAGGGTCTAACATACCTCCCTCCTGCAAGACGAAGTCAACTGGGTGTGAGACGGCAGAGAGGGAGGAGGGAGGCAGGCACACCACCATTCCCACACCACTCAGTATCTCATCACTGGGTGAAGCACTAGTGAATGGAGCCTGGATGAACTGCACATCTTGGCACAGTTAAAGATTTAAGGTTGGTAAAATACATGCAGTGAACACTTGTGGTGGTCATAAGCACGGTTATCCACTTGGTAGAACAATGTTTGCAATTTCTTGCTATCTGCTATGTCTATGATTGCTTGCATTCCAAGGATGAATTTAGCAGCTGATCAAGTCAAACATTATACCCACATTGATAATCATGTATCCATGGATGTATACAATCAACAGTAGCTAGTATGTTGATAAGTAGCTCACAACTTGTGAAGTTGGAATGTGGAGATGTGTGTTACGATTGGCTGAAGTGGATGTATTATGTCCTGCAATCCAGGCAAAAGTGGAGCCATCCAAAGTATATAGTACACATAAATGTATCCCTTGGGGGATGTAAGCCGTGCAGCAGCAGAAAGGATACTGTGCAGTCCCAGAGAGAGTATCTTCTGGTCTAGCTGGTTCATCTGCGCAGGTAGGGCCCCAAACGCAAACACTGTGCCCCGGTCTCCAATGAGGGTGGCTATGTGAGCTGCCTCCATACCTGCCACATAAAAAGTGCTATAGATCATGATCAAAGGACATAGGCAAACAACACATCGATAAACTGGGTGCCTCATTTCCATATCCAGTTTACTGTACAGTTATGTCACCTGTCATTCAGACTTCGTATAGTGGTCAGTGTGAACTAGCCATGTCACTGTGACAGTTAACTATAATATACGTGACTGCAGCCGGTTATACTGAAGGTGGATTCTGATGAGCTATGCTGTCTTGCCTCACTGTCAACAAAAAGTACACCATCACATGAACAAGCATGGACAGCAATCTTATTCATCCGCCCATTTGTGCAATTGCACGAAACGCTTTGCACTTTTTGGTCCTTCTACCAGTTGTTCATTTTACAATGTAAATGGCATTGGAAAAATTGAAGCATAACTTATCGGTAAAGGCATATATAGACAAAGTCATGTTATACCTGCATTGCAGTTGGTAAGTATGATGTCCCCCTGACCGTCTTCAATGCAGTGGCTGATGCTGTCCACAAAGGAGTAGCTAACCAGATCCTGCATGTGCATGCATGGATGCATAAAACACCACTGAACCAAGTATACATGGATGTAGCTAGGAAACTATGTAAGTATATACATACATGTATACTAACACACAGAACATGTGCATAGCTATATAGATCATGATCTGCGCATTGAGTTTAGAAACTTCTGCTAGACAATATGTATACAGGCTAACACCATATGAATACATGCCCTGATGGACAATGTTCTACCTGCACCACCAGGCATCCTTCTGTCACCAGCTCATGGTCATTGAGGAGGAGACGACAATCAGGTGAACACTCCAGCAAGTTTGTCTGCAAGTGATGGACGGACCTCCGGCAGAGGACGAGGTGATCCCTGCTCTTCACCATTACAAAACCATCACTGTGGAGTTTAGACATGACCTCCACCTGTACGTTGTTCACTTTGACCATGTTCACTCGAGCATAGCAAGGTTGGTTCAAGGTCCTTTCATACATTTGTCTGGTCTCTTCTGGAATTAGCTGTGATATGTGCTGCGCATTTGCCTTCACCCGCATTCTGGCCATTGCAGCACTAAGTTTCACCTTGTGTTGCCAGAGTGCTTCGGAAACTCGCAATACCATGCTAGGTATCATGTTACAAGATTCTCTAGGCAGCTTCAGCCCAAATTTTTCTTTCTGGAAGTCGTAGGCCATAACTAAAACAAGTTGTTCATGGCTGTGAAGCTAGAGAGTGTGAAACAAAACATGGTGTTACATGAGCCGGCACAAGCTTCCACGTCAATATCTCACTAGATGCACGTGCTAAATCAACCACATTACGCACATGCATGACTGCATATGCATGTCCATGATTGTGACATGCATGAATTAGCTTCCTAGGTGAGAGGCTGCACTGGGTAATACTGTATGCTACAGCATATATAGGAGCGTGTGTCAGATTTGACAATATTCATACTGTACCGATAGACACAATACTAAAACTACTCTATAGCAATGCATAGCCATGACATCATGATACAGCATGCAGGAGGTCTTTGAGATCATGCCCGACTCACGTCAAAGTGCCTCGCATAGAATCCACTCTCAATCAGCATATCTTCTACTGCAGGTTGATCTGTGAATGAACATAAATTGTACTATATCTGCTACGAAGCACATGAAGGAGCTGCCTAGCTATAGCTACTAACTGACAAATCATATAGCTACATGTAGCTACTGCATTCACCTGACAAGATCTAGCTACTAGTACCTACTATAATTCGTTTTATACTCACTGCTATAGCTACCACTTTTGTACATACGGTAGCTAGCTACATGTAGCTAGCTATGTGTGATGGCCCCCACGGGCTCAGCATTCTCAAAATCATTATTACTAGCTACTTACGGTAGAGGACGTCAAAGACCATCTGATACACTCTGCGCTTGATAGCATCACTGGCGAAATGTACACCAGCTGGTAGCCTCCCTTGCCGCACCGCAGAATACACCTGCAAGATGACCTCGTAGAGCTGATACCTCTCCAGGATTGCCACGCTTGCTTTACTCGGCGTGGTAGGTAACAGCGCTACAAGCACGTCGTCGTCGCCCACACGCGTGCAAGTGGCATTGGCCGCTGTTACGACCTCCACGCTTCCATCATAAGCGCGCTCTGGTGCGAATCGTTTTGCGTGAGAACGATACGGCCGATCCTCCAGTATGGTGTAATATCTCAGTGGCGACTGTAGAGCTACCACCGAAGAAGCTGCCATGAGATACTTTTTGGACAAAATGTCTTTTTCGCTGCTTGCACAAATTACTGTTGATGTCAGATATAGATGTAGTACGTTTGTATGTACATGTACATGTACTATATGTGTACGTGTACGTTTGCGTCACACGTTTATTTTTCAGCTACTGTTGCTATAGAAACCTACGTACTTGGCGCGCGCGCACTATAGTAGCGCGGCGCTAGCGCTAGCTATAATATTATGCGCTATGCGCGCGCACTGATTTAGAAAGCACGTGCACTTTTGCAATTTGGCCGGCCAATGCAACTTGAGAGGGCGACTCGATTTCTTGCTTCATGCATTTCAGACTCAAGAAAGAGCAGAATTGCATCAGCTGTGGCCTTGAGGACCAACACTGTTGCAGTTCTTCTGGAGAACATCAACAATGAGGGGAATGAAAATGCTGTTGTGAGAAGCATGGATGCTTTGGGGTTTCAAAATCTACACCGATGCACAGCTCCTGATATCTCTTTGCGGTCAAGGAGACCCAAGGGAAGGCATCCATACATGAGAACAGACTCAGGTGCACGAAATTGGATAACAATTCACAACTGGGCAGACGTTACAACTTGCATAAGGCATCTTAAAGACGATTGTGGGTACAAAGTCGCAGTTGCTTCGCCTGATGCCTCAGTACCAATATCCAAAGTTGAATTCACCCAAAAACTTGCAGTTGCATTTGGTAATGAGAAAAACGGTGTATCTGAACCACTCTTGCGAATGTCTGATCTGAGATTTTCTCTGCCCATGTGTGGCTTCGTTCAGAGTTTCAATGTGTCAGTCTCAGTTGCTATCACCCTTTATCATGCACACATGCAGCGAGTACAAAAACTGGTAAATTGTGATGCCTGTTAAGATTTAGACCTATGGTGATGATCATAATATTAGGAATGTATAGCAATGGTCCCAGACCCAGTGTGGGATTGCTTCAGTATTCATACTGGAAGTGATACCGACGATTTCAGGTTCCTTGTCTAAGATCCATTCAAGAAATTAGCACATAGCATGCGCATACCAGGTAAGTATGGCACATGGAAACAGCGTTAGATATAGAGCGCGTGCTGGTTTATGGGCAAGTCTCCTACACCATGTAACAGCGAAGGCACACACCGTGCACTCTCATCAGTCCACATGCGCCAAAATTTGAAGTGGATCTTGGACAAGCAAACTGATATCTTCATTACACACACTGGATGGAAGGTCTGGAAACGAGACTAGCTGGAATGCAGAGTACACACAACTTGAAATGGCTCATCCTAATGCAGTCTAGCTGCTAGCCCCTCTCCGTCCGGCAGTTGAGCGTGTAACCGGCCTGGCGGAGAGGGGCTAGTGGCTAGACTGATCCTAATGCAGTGATGGATGATTGTGCAAACATTCCACAAGTAGAGTAGCATAATCACCAGTGTTGAATGGTCCCACTCCTAGATTTTGTCATGCCATACTGCCTAGTAGCCATGATGATGTGTGTGTACCTTTCCCAGGGAAGCAATGGGGACCTCACTGACGCAGAAAAGCAGGAACTTACTCTTCACTTCTACATGAAGTCTCTTGAATTTAGTCCCCAATCACTGTTATCCAGCATTGACGATCCTCTCAAGAATTGACTCTGAGTTTGTTCGGTTACTGCAGTTTTCAGTGTTTATGTTCTTGTAGTGTTTGTGTTCTTGTAACAACTAAAACAGCTAATCAACGCTGATTGGCTCACAGTTACTAGCTGTAAGAGGTTCTCTACAGGATGTCCGCATCCACACATTAGGCTTCTTCGCAGGCCGCATGGGAGACTGGGAACGAGGCTAATCCACACATGTACATGTACAGTGTACCCCAGAGGATGAGAGGAGGCATGGCATGACCATGGTTCCTGGTCCAGGTCACAGTCCATACATTAATTTTGTCAATGTGCCACCATGGAGACACAACTCTACTTTGTTGACATGGTGATTAGGTAGTTGCTTCACCTACGTACCATTTCATGCACTCTAAGCAAGCAAAATCCTAAGAGATTCGTGGTCCCCACTCCCTTCATGAATTTAGGCATACACGTGTATGATATGGAACTAGGGATGGGTATATATGTACTGTTACAGAGGTCAGGTGTACTGCCCACAACTATACTTTGGCATGCATCACCCTCATTCAGAGCTATAGGACCATGGAGTAGGTAGCTTATGTGGTCTGTCAGACAGGCAAGTATTTTATGACCCTGGTTCAACCAATGATGTAATCCCATCCCACCTGAACCCAAGTTATAGATGAACACATTGCATCAGAACATGATGCAACTTCCTGGTAACTATTACAAGATCATCACATGAGTGACTAGTCTCGGGGGTGTGGTTTGGGCACGAGACTAATGAGTGACATGACTGGCTCAAAAATCTTTTGTCATTTGCAGTGTACACACAATGTTAACTTGAGCACAAAAAAATTAACCACATGATCGTGTAACACATAGAACCTAGAGAGGCTGTGGTGTGGGTGTGGAAAACAAGTTCGTATACATGTCGTGTTAGCAACCAAGTCTAAATACCTCTATTAGCAATCTTTTAGTGTATAATAATGAACAGTCCAAATTATGCGCGTGTGGACAACACCAGAGCCACAATGAGTCCGTATAGACCCAGCACTTCAGCGAAGATGAGAATCAGGATCATCCCCACAAACAGTCGAGGTTGCTGTGCTGTCCCCCTCACTCCCGAGTCACCAACTATACCAATCGCAAAGCCAGCTGCTAAACCACTGAAACCCACTGAGAGACCGGCACCAAGCTGTAGGAAGGAGCTACACAAAGGAAGAAGGAACAAGTGGTAGGTTGGGGGCCTAACCTTTGGGCTTCTGTATATGAACCAATGCTGATGTAAAGGTGGATCAAGGCAGGGGGAACACAGTGGATGGTGAGGCGGTGGATGGCATTTCAGATATTACACAATAGCTCTTTGAAGATTGACAGGAGTTACAAACATAACCGAAATGAGATAGTGACCTTTGACCCAGTCACATGAGAATAAGGAAATGACAAACCATGGAGAGAGGGAAAGGTGACAGATGTGCACCAGGAAAATGCAGTCTTTATCGACTTTCAATGCAGTAAATGCAACAGAACAGTCTAACTACACTGTGAACAGCTTACGAATAGAGGCTGACATGGTCGTTCACTGTAGGAGAAAAAGAAACGAAACATGCTAAATACAGATATTGATTTTCATAACAACACAACAAGACATGTGATTCTCAAGAATGCACTGGCATTGTGGGGTGAATTGTGAGTAAGCTGAACACAAGCTAGCCACTGTAGCCACTGAACTGGAATGGGGTAGTCCTGTTTGCTGTGGTTACTTTGTGCTGGCAAATCTCAACAGCTAACGCAAGAGTTAGCCCACAATTAACAATGAAACTGCTCTTCCCGGCCCATCGACCATCGACCATGAGTACCAGGTGTGGTGTTCGAGCACCCTGTGCCTCAGACAGACAGGCTACTGTGTTTTGTAGTTGTTCTCCCTGCATTTCATCATAGCTCTTCCTGTTGCCAAAATTACCCAGCACAAAGTTTGTTACGAGACGCACTCTACGAATACTGCAGCTTTTCTTTCTGCTGATGAGCTTACCCAGCCACACACTTCATCCAGAAAAAAACCGTCACAAAAAGCTGATAAATGATCAGCCGCGGAAGGAGCTTATATGTGCCGCAAAGCGGAGAATTCTGTATACTACCTGGCATTTCCCATCCACCTAACATACATAACTATACTACGAATACAACCCTTTGTTGTTGTTATACCGTTACGCTGTAACAACGGAGCATAAAGATCGGTACTTTTATTCCGAAATTGTGGACTTGAGTGGTGTCGATTGCATGGAGTACTTATAATTACATGTATGGGGTATCTTACGATGAGGTCTTTAAAGCTGCAATGCTAAAGCTAATCAATCTCTGGTGAGCTCTAAATGGAATATCAATGGTCATAGGCCCGTTTAGAGTTCTCATACGGGCCTGGGAACGAGGCTAACAAACAGCCAAATCTCATGCTAGTATGTATGGAGCATAACAGTATCAGTGAGACAGTAAACGTACATTGGTTGGCAATCAGTACTGAGACCACCAGCCCATAGATAGCGATGATACCGGCCATAACAACAGGGATGACAGATTTCATGATGAGGTCCGGTCTCATAACACTCATAGCTGCAATACCAGTGCCACTCTTTGCAGTTCCATAGGCAGCACCCATAGCTGTGGGGAGACAGGAAGTCGAGGGATAAGTAAGGGGAGGGAGAACACAGATGATGAAAGGACAAGTCAAGGGGTGGTCACTCCAATATGCGCCGTACTTAGAGCTGCGACCGGGGTCACAATTTGTGACCGTCCAAAAACTGCCTGTGACCGCGTGACTGCACTGCTAAACTGCCGGTGACCCTGTGACCGTCGCAAAAATCCACCGTGACTGCGTGACTTTTTGGTGGTATACGGAGTAATACGGTAAGCCACACCTACATCCGCCGTGTACGGGGTCACAATCCCGGTCGCAGCTCTGAGTACTTATGCTTATTGGTGTGACCACCCCTTGCAAGTTGGTCTTTGTCACAAACAAAACAAGCTCTCGACAAAACTGAACCCCTCCCCCAAGATAGAACCACACATCTTACGGTAAACCACCACCACGCTACCGAGTTCACTAGTCTCCTTGCACAGTAAATCACATGAATACACAGACAAGTCTTACAGCTGAAAATGATTGCCGCTGATGCTCCCATTACGCCGAAAAAGCCGGCATACGGAGGTGTACTTGAATCAGTTGTAGAAGACATTTCGAATCTTTTTCTTACGAAGGAGAAGAAGGACACAAGACAAGTCTTCACAGCAAAATAATCAGTTGAACTTTCACGCTGTCAGCTTTTAGAAGTCCTAGGGGCAAAGTAGTCATGTGATCGTACAGTGACCTACTGCGCACGCGCAAACACTGGCGGGAGTATTCTAATTAATACTCCCCTTGGATGCAAACTCAGGCAATAAACAACTGCACAGTTCCCAACCGAAATTTTGTCTACGAGCAGCTTCCACGAGGAGCTCTTCGGGTGAAAAATGGTAAGAAGTAACTTCATTTGAGTGAGAAGTTGTTGATTCCAGCTTTGAGTCAAGGGTAGTCACTTACACAGGTAATACATGTCGTTTTTAGAGACCATTACATTATAGTAGTCACACAACTTCAATGCATATGCAGTGATACCACCTGTGTGTTTGCGGCTGGACCAAGACCCTTGGTTAGTCTTGGAAGCAGACCCTTTGCAGGGGGCGGGGTCTGGGCATGTGCCTACATTCAAGTTGTCCCCACAGAATGCAAGTATGCGTGGGTAGTTAGCAATCACTGTGATACGACGTGTACGATCACTGTCAACCCGCTCATTCCCCCCTCAACTTTTGTCGATCACTTGTGCACGGCACAGCGATTTACCGTGTCTAGTCGCTGGTGACACTGAAACCCTGGAGAAATATGATTTCGCTGACGTCATTTTCAATTTGTTAGGTCAACATTTCGACCGAGGTACAACTTGATGCGTGCCCAGACCCCCCCCCCCCCCCCCCCCCCCTGCAAAGGGTCTGGTCCTGAGAGTAGACCCTTGGTCAGGTGAAATCGTCCTTGGTCATTTGATTTTGTATCAGACAAGACTGAAGGCTCGAAGCCAAAGGATAGCCGCTTTTAGAAGAGCAAGTGATCAGTGTGTTCACTGTGTTAATCTTGAGCTTGTCTTGATTCCTTGATCATCTCCAAAAGTTGCCATGATACACGTAATTTGATTCTATTATGATCCTGCCCGCTGTTTTTATGGCGGGTTCATACTTTGATTTGTCTCAATTCATGCAGGCTGCATATAGGAAGCCTCCCAGTCTTGCTTCCAAAAAGAGACCAGGTAAATGTTTTGTTGACCATCACTTACCCAATTTATTGTACGTGTGGGTTAAGCTTAGCCTCGTTCCTAGGCCCCACCCATCGCTTGCAGTACGGATAAGCAAGAGAGGGCTAGGTATCTTTCCTCATGTGAGCATGACGTAATCGAGAAATGGTGATAATTTTCAACATGAAAACAAGGGCGCATAAATCATCAAGGGCTTATCGAGCCGCCTTCGGCGGCTCGATAAGCCCTTGATGAAAAGTGTACTGTTCATCCAGCTAGACGTTCAATGCTTGGTGTGTACGACACTAGCTCTTCTTGCTGTTCTGAACCATGTTCAATCAAACCGGTTCTACATGTACCATTGGTTCTATCCTTATCCGTACTGCAAGCGACGTAAAACTGGGCAGGGCCTGGAACGAGGCTAGGTCGAGCTGTGCAGCTGCTATCTGTAAGGGGGAGGTGGGGCTGTGTCCACTGCTAATGATTTACACATCTGCCTTCTTTCAAGTTGGCCACTAAGCTCCGAAATTAGTTTACCGGTACTTGAAACCTTGTACTATGTCAATAATGATTGCTGAGCCAGCAGTCCAAAAACTGTACTGAACTGGTCCTGTTGTTGCAGTGCCCAAGAATGAGCTTACAGAGGAGCAGAAGCAGGAGATCAGAGAGGCATTCGACCTCTTTGATGCTGATGGGTCGGGAACGATTGATGCAAAAGAACTCAAGGTACATGAGTGCTGTAAACCGAGGAGTGATTTGGTACAAGCCCAGCTGCTTTGCAAGCTATCCACTTGAGAGTAAACAGAGAAGTGATAAAATTGGTACAGGTCCAGCTGTCTAGCAAGCTAGAGAGTAGCCTCGTCTCGGGCCTGGGAACGAGGCTAGCTCG
Organism: Axinella damicornis; assembly: GCA_963931865.1. Classification (NCBI taxonomy): domain Eukaryota; kingdom Metazoa; phylum Porifera; class Demospongiae; order Axinellida; family Axinellidae; genus Axinella; species Axinella damicornis. Next base: position 2,732,595 of record OZ007506.1, on the reverse strand, counting down.
AGAGTAGCGGAACTGCCTGCCCGTTATGGGCTCCTGATAGACTGACTCAAGGGCAATAATCAAGCCTCTCTGGACACCTCTGAGACACAAACATCACGGACGCTAACGTGAGGCCTGGAATGAAATTCCATTGCCTTACCTACAGTCTGGCCCCCTTGGAGTGCAAATGCAAACACTTTGGTTGCATGCAGCTGATTCACAGACTTCGATAAGTAACTATACTGGGAGTAAGAGGGGTTTCACTCTATATGCCGCTGATGTGTAATTTAATTCTTTGGCAGGTGGCAATGCGTGCTCTAGGTTTTGAACCAAAGAAAGAGGAGATTAGAAGAATGATCTCTGACATTGATAAGGACGGTTCAGGTATGTGACTGCAGGTGCCTGCATGCACAGTGAGACCTGGCTTGCTAGCCTTCCCTCTGAGTACTCATCAGGTCTAGTCACAGGTGATGAGTAGCCTTGTTCCCAGGCTCCCCCTGCATGTAGTCTTCCTCGCCATGTGCGTGGCGGGGGGGGGGGGGGAGCATGGGAACGAGGCTACTCGTCACCTGTGACTAGACCCTCCTCAGCCTCATTACCAGTCGCCCTACCAAAGACCCTCATAACGGGGGGGGGGGGGGGGGGGAATACATGGCATGCAAAGCTCAGCCTAAGCATTCCCCACACGATTGCAGTGTGTATGCTCTCAGATAGATTCAGGTGGGTTTTTGTCATGTAGCTATGCAATAATACCTGAGGCGATCACGGTGCCCCCCCCCCCCCCCCCCCCCCCCCCCCCCCCCCCTGTATGAAACACTGCTCATTCCTAGGCCTGCAAGAGCGCAACACTGAGGCTAGAATATGGTTTTTGCACTGTAATATGTGGAGCTTGCTTGTCTTTCAGGTACGATTGATTTCAATGAATTTCTTCATATGATGACAGCTAAAATGGTGAGTGTGATGTGTGTATCTATAATCCTAGGACAGACACCTGTATATCTGTACTCAGGGGCCGATTAATACAAAAAGGACCCTTATTGGCTATGACAATATTAGTATCAGAGTCGGTAGCATGCTAGCCATGCATGCACCCGGACCTTCTCACCCCAGCGTTTGTTGCTTGCAGTGCTACTCCCCCTGCAGTAGTACTGCAAGCCATAAACGGTGGGGTGCATGAGAAGGCCTGGGTACGAGGCTACAGACATGCAAGATATGACAATGCAAAAATGTACGGTGAACGTCTTTCGAGTGTTTTAAACAAGGCAGGCTACATGTAGCTCAGTATTGTGTGAATCTCTCATGATGTTTTTTCACACAAAACAGCAGCATTTACAGTGAGCAGTGCGCAACCCCATCACTTTTCACAACTTCCGAGTCTCAAAAGTGGTTCTAACAGCACATTCAAGAGCTATGGCTTTTGTTTTGGACGCCCGCTTTCTTCAATTGTACCCATGCACAATTAAACAATCATAATGAAATGTAATCATGGTCTGTGCATTGCTGTGACTTTGTGAATTGAACAAGGCATGCATTTGAAAAGGCTGACTGAGCAAGGTAAACTCCTGTGAGTGTCTCTTGTTGCTGAGTGCCTTAGCATGAGGCAACTACGTATACATGTAATCTGTCTGTGTAGGCCGCAATCCCAGCTATAGTGTTTGCTCTATATTCAACATGCACAAATGTGGCACTGTATCATTAGATAATTGCCGAGCGGGCGCCGGGAAGCGAGGCAACTAATCGTGCAGCGTGGAGGTCGAATCTGGGCTAGTGCGACTATAAATCTATATTTGTCCTGTGGCCACACACGTATATTACGCATTGGACCCCCGCGTGCGTGCGTAGGCCTATACAACCCACACCATGTGACCTCACGTTTGTCGATTGTCGCTGCTGTACGAGTATGAGTCGGTTTCTGACAGGAGACGGCAATTGACAAGGCAAAGAGTGCAGTGACATCGAGGGAGAACTGATGAGGCGAGGAGGGAGACTGTCAGAAGGACTGACTGCAAGAGAAAGAGACTTGGCAGGCAGAATGAAGTTGACGTTCGCCGTTCACAGAGACTGCCATCGCTCGTGATTATGTTCTGCAACTGCCAAATTATATCAAAGCTTCCCGCGAGGCATCTCTGCATGGTCAACCATGTAGTGCACTAGTATATGCTGTACAGTACATGACATGTACATACTTTGTTTTCTATTTGAGTGGAATTTCTGGTAGCCCTATATACTTAGTCATGTTCAGGAATGCAAGTATGGGTTAAGGTTATGGGATACTCGTGCGCACGCTGTGTGAAATGTATTGGGAAATGTATATTTAAGCTCGCTAACCAAAAATCTCTAGTACGAAGAGCGTGAGCAACTTGATTCTGGCGGTGGAGGTGCGCTGTCACAAGGTGCAGGGCATGACGGAAGCTTTTTTGATAGCATAATCCCTGGCACACTTATCTGCTGTCTCGCTCGAGAAAAGCGGTAAATACGGCTTTTTGGTGAACTGAACTGCTCGTTTTAGCTCGACTATACAGCGTATCGGTAAAAGCTTCCGTCATGCCCTGAAGCTTGCGACAGTGCACCTCCACCTCCAGAATCAAGTTGCTCATGCTGTTCGTACCAGAGATTTTTGGTTAGCGAGCTTAAGTATACATTTCCCAATACATTTCACATGGCGCGCACACGAGTTTCCCGTAACCTTAAGGACTCACCTGCAATGGTACATCCTGGTCGACAGTCCACGTGCTATTCACGATGGATACTGTGGACTAGTCGGAGAGGCCAGTGCAGTCAGTGAGTGGCCTTACAAGAATGAGAAAGCAGAGTACAAACGCTGGCTGAGATCACAGCCTACATGGACAGAGCACCACTTCCTCCTACATGAGGGATGTGTGGTGATGCCATAGATTGAGGTACTCTGACCATCTGGGACAGCACCGGGATGAGCATACAGAGGATCCAGAGATACTCTGACCATCCCGGGACAATGAGCATACAGCCCCCCGTCAGAAATATCCAAGGATCCAGACCAGTACTCAGGATTTGCAGTGTCAATTAATATAGCTCACAGCATGGAAGTAGTGATATACAGTTGCCAGTGATAACAATTTTCTGCTAAAACCAGAACCGGCAGCTTAGAGCATATACGCATATACAATTGTTATGTTTCGTTTTTCCTTTGCAGAGTGAAAAGGACTCAAAAGAAGAAATTCTGAAAGCATTCCGTCTCTTTGACGATGATGAAACTGTGAGTTAGCCTGCAGAGTACAATGCATTTTCACTTGGTGGGGTAGCCTTTGTCCATTCATTGTTCAACTATGTACACATCAGCAACAAATGTCATTTGAAATTAAGTGCATCTCGATTATAGGTGCATAGTTCCTTCCTGTGGTGATATTGGCGCATACGCCTAATAACGAGCGACTACGGTACATTGTAATTTCTCAAGGGACATGAATGTCTTCTGTAATGTGCATGGTCGAGATGCTGATTGCCTTCTCATAGCTGTCCCCTGGAGGGGGCTCCCTTTCAGCTGCTCTGGACCTCTCAGATTGCCTTCTCATAGCTGTCCCCTGGAGGGACTCCCTTTCAGCTGCTCTGGACCTCTCAGATTGCCTTCTCATAGCTGTCCCCTGGAGGGGGCTCCCTTTCAGCTGCTCTGGCCCTCACAGATTGCCTCACAGCTGGCTTGCATGGTTGACTTAAACTACGCATGAGCAGAAATAGCTTCCATGGCTTCAGATGACAAATTGTGATGGTCTGGGCTCACTTAACAGAGAATGCTATTTGAGATCAAGAGCTGGTACAACGTGATTATTAACCTTGCTCAGATCTATACAGTAGCTGGAGTTTCATCCAGTAGAGTTGTAGCCTCGTACCCTGGCTCATTTCCTCTGGGGGGGTGGGCAGTAATTACTGCCCGGGGGGTGCCGGGCGGCACTAATTCCCATTTCGCATTGACCCATCCCCGGCGTCGTGAAGTTGATGTTGTCTCTCTGACACTCTGGCATCCAGCCTTCTGACGGATATTACAAGCAAGGGCTTCAAGTTCCTTTGTCAGGCACCACCACCCATGTGTCTACCTGACGTCACCTCACATGACCAGATCTTCCAGGCATTTCCCCTCTGTATTTACGTACTGCAAGCGATCAAAGACTGGAGGATGGGAATGGCCTGAAAACGAGGCTTAGTACAAGGCTAGTCAGGGAGGGTGGTGGGTGTCTGTCACTAGGATATGTGAACGCATCAAGTAAAAATGGAACCTTAGTCACACATCCCACTTTGCACCGGGAATTGATTCCAAATGTGTTTCAGAAGAATTGAGTTTCTCCAATTTTCAGGCATTTCTTTGAAGGGGTGCACAAGTTTTAATCCATTTTTAAGCAATTTGGACAATTCCCCACATTTGACTGTGACTAAGGTTCCATTTTTACTTGATGCGTTCACATATGCAAGTTCAGGATGCCTTGCATGCACTTTTCAGGCTCAACTGTCGGCAACCCACAAATGTATTGTATGATGAGCAAATTACAGTTGAAGTATGGTATGGTGTATAGCTTCTATACTTGTACTGCAGGTTCTCACAAGCAATCTGTCCTGCATGTACACTCATAATATAGGGAAAGATAAGCTTTAACAACCTGAAGAGGGTGGCAAAAGAGTTGGGAGAGAACTTAACAGATGAAGAACTACAGGTACTGTGCTGTAGTCTGGTGTCCCATTGTAGCACTTGAGATGTACTGGCACACTCACGTTGTCACACACTCACCCGGTCACACACTCACCCGGTCATACTCACCCCCTGTCACACACTCCCCTGTCACACTCACCCCATCACACACTCGCCCTGTCACATACTCACCCTGTCACACACCTCATCCTGTCACACCCTCCCCTGTCACACTCACCCCATCACACATCGTTACACACTCACCCGGTCACACTCATCCTGTCACACACTCACGCTGTCACACACTCACCCTGTCACACTCACACACACCCAGGAAATGATAGATGAAGCAGACAAAGATGGTGATGGTGAAGTAAGTGAGGCGGAGTTCCTCAGAATTATGAAGAAAACCAACATGTACTAGCGTAACAGTTGTGATGCAGTCTTTTGACCATTGCATCTTTAACACGTTTGTATAATGAAATATCCGCATTTATGTACTATAATTACACCAAGAGTTTATACATACCTCTTATGAACTCTTGATTAAACATTTATTTACTGTGCAAGCTTGCCATAATTAAGCAATAAATGACAGATTTCGGTTTTAAAGTTTCACGTTGTATATACTCAGTCAAACACTTTAGGCTTTCCAAGACCTTACAAAGGGTTACACAGTCATAAATAGATGCCAACAAACAATAAAGGAACCACATTACAGATGGAATAAGGATGAGGGTCAATACACTAGCATAAATTTCCTTAGTGTAGGCCTCGAGGAGCGGAAGGAAGCTAGCTACCGGTATATACCTCTAGCTCTCTCCTGTGCTAAGTCACACGAACCTAATTACCCCGTGCGCATGCGCAGCAGGGGGTAGAGTGATTGGTTTGTCTGTCAGTCTGTCCGCTGGTTCCATACGGTTGCAGCAATGAAGGCTTTGTTGAGACTTTACTTCACAATACAATCGTCAGAAATCACTAGCGTCTACATAACTCACACACCTGAATCCACTCGAGACGCACAGAAAAGCGAGCGAAACTCCAAAATTCTAATTTATACAACTTAACCACACCCTCTTTCTAACATTACTGACACAACTTACGGTATCTCTGCATGCTGATATAGCGCTGTAAATCCAAGTAGCTCATTGTGCATGCTGTATGAATTCTATGATCGGTGGTAGGCCTATAGCTGTCAAGTCAAAGTTACGCACGGGGTACGTGCTCTGCTGAGCACCTCTAGTTAGCTAAGTAAACCAATCAGACTGTAGGCGCATGCAGCAAGCATGCAGTACTGAAAGCGATCGTGTGCTGCAGGAGAAAGCGAAGGATAACTTGTTAGGAGATCGCCGACTTTGCAGCAGGTCGTTGGCCACGTCAGACTACGTTCGCGTCTAGCAACGCGCTCATATCATGGCTAACCAGAGGATTTTGTCTTTGGAGTCAATCACGTGGTCTGGCTACCAGCTTCACATCGACCTGTCGCTTGATGGAGTGAGATTCCCGACTGTTCTGTGGTATGGCTTCAAACTGGACTCCCTGCACCAACATTATGGAGATGAATTTATGGAAAGGGTGTATTTCCTTATTGCTGGCATGCAGCTCATGAAGTTGGCCTCACTCAAACCAGATGTCGTATCTATCAATAGTACTCTGGAAAAGCATTACACCTTCGAATTCAAGAGCATGTGGGAGAAGCTGTTCAACAACGCACTAGGTCAGTGGAGGTTCGAAAACAACCTACCAAATTGGGAAGGCCCTCGTTTTATCGCCGAGCCCCAAGAAACAACTCCAACGCCAGTGAAGTTGAAAGAGCCACAGGTATTTAGCAGCACTGGTGCTCCTGTTCGCAGCATTGTATATACTGGTGGGGGGAAAGATGGGCTGTTGTCGATGAAGCTTCTGGAGAAATCTGCAGCCCCTTACTCCTCCTACTCGTATTCAATCAGCCACTATGGTCAAGCCAGTGAGCAAATCCAGCGTGCTCAACAAGTATTTCAACACTGCAAGCCTATGCAGTGCCACTCAGTCAGCATCATTGACTCTTTTCTTGATATCCCAATGCGGCTGTGGTTGGAAGAGTTGGGAGTGAAAACACAAACCGATTTCGCTCTAACAGAGTGTTTAGCCATTCTTCCCATTATGCTACAGTATGGCTACAGCAATGCTGTTATTGGGAATGAGCGTAGTGCCAATGTGGGGAATCTGATGTGGTCAGCAGAAGGCAAAATCATCAACCACCAGTGGGGGAAAGGCTATGACGCTGAACAGCTGATCAATCAATGCTTCCGGAATTTGGTGAAAGAGCTACGATTTTTTAGTATCCTCCAGCCAATTCACGATGTCCTAATATTCACCCTTCTCCGGCAGGAGGTGCAGGCTGTTATTGCCACCCATTCTTGCAATGTGCATCCTCCATGGTGCAAGCAGTGCCCTAAGTGTTGCTATGTGTGGCTGTCGTTCCAGGCGTACCTTCCGCAAGAGCCCATTGACAAAATGTTTGATGGTGCGAACTTGTTGGATATGGAAGAGAATCAGCTGTATTTCAAACAGCTGCTTGGACTGGGAACCCAGAAGCCTTTTGAGTGTGTTGGGGAAATCGAAGAAACACAATTGGCTTTTGAATTGTGCTATCGAAAAGGCATTTGTGGGAAAGCCATGGAACTCTTTCAGAATGCCATCCGCCCAACCCTTGATGTTCCTTCTCTGGCAAGAAAATACACCACTGTCCACAAGGTGGACCATGGGATCCCCCATGATGTTGCTGTACGTATCATGCCGATCATGGAGGCTGCTGCAGCATCCATCTGCACAGAGCTTGGTGTATGTGACACCACGTGCAACAGTTAGTCCAGCTTCAGTGAGCTTCACGCAAGAGTGCTAAGGAAGGATGAACAGAAATTTTGCAGCACAGACAGTGTTGTCATGCTAATATATTAGCCCACCACAATAGATTGATGTGTATATTGCACAACCACTGTACTGTTCTCCCCATGCAGCCGCATATCCACACGTGACCGGCCTTGATTTCACACTAGTTAGTATAAAGTGTAAAAAACGTATAGAGATGTAGGGCTAGCAGAACAGCAAAAAATAAGAAAACAAGTGGGGTCCTGGGATGATGGCATAAAACAGTTCAGTATACAGCCCCACCTTACTTATCTTTCCACATAATACATGCATGATGAGATACCGAATTGTTTTATGCCATCATCCCTCCCTGCTTGTTTTCTTGCTTTTTGCTGTTCTGCTATCCCTACATCTATACATTTGTTAATGTTTTTTACACTAATCTTGTTTACCTCATTATTGTAGCAGCATACTTCATAGAATTCACTCCGCACACAGTATAATTATACACAATTTTGAGTTCAAAGTTCAAAGTTGCTCTCTACGCATGCGCACAAATGAAGAAAATGGTGTCGCAGATGAAGCCATAGTTATTGAGTACTGGGCGGTTTCAAGCGCCTCGTGATACTTCGGATTAGGAACAGCCCATTATTCTAAAACAAGTCCCTATTATTCTATGCCTTAATTCCCCCGTTTTTATTCCAGAATTTCCCCCTATTATTCCTACAAATATTCTACTTCTTACACTCCTGGTAGGGGAAAAATTGTGCCGCGTAAATAATCTAATTAATTAATTAATATAAATAATGTTTGGGTACTTAGGCTTGGCCTACAGAAATTCTGACTACACCGCCGTGATCGCTATCATGCCCTGACCTGAATGTAAAAAGTTGGTGTTGAAACTCACCTTGGTGGTGGAGATATGAGCGCTTTTGTCTCGCCGTTGGCCGCCATTGCTCGAGCGCTCCATCGACTTCCGGTGGCAGTACCGTTCTTAGGAAAGGCACACGAAGATTCTGACCACACGGCCGTGATCGCTGTCGTTCACTGACGCTTACATGCCAAACTCACCGTGCTGGCTAAGTTGTGAGTGCTGTAACAATGTCTTGTCTTCCTTTTGGTCGCCATTGCTCGCGATCGACTGAGTGCGGTTGCCACGTGGCATGTGCGTTAATTGGAACTTATTGCAATACTTAGCTTGCGCTACGGCAGGTTGAAACGCGGCTACTTTATGAATGGTATATACTTCATAGCACTAAATAATTTCTGATCTTCTCTATATATAGCTAGCATCATGGTACTCACGTGATGTGTGATAATTGGAACGAACTGTCACACTTAGCTTGTGCTACCGTTTAACCGCGGCTACCAGGAGTGCGGTTGCCCCTCGAATTAACAAAATTAATTGCTTTCAGGCCAAGTTTGAGTGTATCTAACAAACTCGGACAACTTTCAGACTCTCCACTCCCTCCAGTTAGATCACTTATCACACACGTCTCGCCGCTAGACTCTGGCTAAGGCTCAGTGATACTACATGTAGTACTACCTCAGGCTGCCATTTTAGTACTGATCATCATGGTTGATCACATGACGTCATGACATTATTGCAATGCAATTCATGCCTAGCATTATTCCAATTCCAAAATTCCCCCTATTATTCCAAAAGAAATTCCCGCATAATGTGCATGTCCCTACTTCGGATTCAGTGTCAAAAAGCGATGGAATCGTGCACTGCAAAATGCTGTTGTTTTGTGCAAACACCGTCGTGAGGGAGTCAGCCAAATTTGAACTAGCTAGCCCGTCTGAATTCAAGAAAGAAGAAGAAAACACGGCGGTTTGGCGACTTTCTGGTGCGGTACTTTCGCGACGGTTTTTCACGACACTGGGAGTCTTCATGCAGGCAGCGTTACGGAGGGGTTCAAACCGTGTTGGAGCAAGGACTGGTCAAAGCGCTCGCCTTGAACCATCCTTTTTTGCCAATGCAGCGAACATCACGTACAAGATCATCTGGCCACAATGCTAGCTGAGAAGTGGGAACAACCTTACTGCAGCACACTATCGTACAATAATATGATATGTAAGCTGTCGTTCGCCCTCCTGAGATCATCAATTCAGTGCATACGTGGGGCACGCTCCTACAGGAGGTCGCGCTTACAAACTCCCCTCCCAACCGACCTGGTTGCGGCACATTTCGCTGTGAACATTTTCTTAAAACATTTTTAACTGTTTTCTAACTCACTTGCAGCTATATATGCACTTCAGATTACATTTTTTCACTTGGAAGAAAAAACAAACAAAAAAAAAAACAAACCAGGAGTGTATAATTATTGAATCATCTCCCCGCGGGGCCGCATATCCGGATCCCCGCATGCATGCAGTGACCGGCCTTGCTTGCTCGCCGCGCTACGTAGCAACACATGCACTGTATTAGTATGTGCTTGTGGTTCCACACCGGCGGAGAGTTTGCGGCATATCATGCGTGTGGATAGTCTAGTTCCGAGTACCTCAATACGGTCACAAGACTAACCCTGGGTGTACCTCAATAGGTTCGCAAGACTACGGGTACTACTTCGCTTACGTTCGCGCGTCTAGCGACGCGAAACTGCATATATATATGGCGAACCAACAGCAGAGGATTTTGTCTTTGGAGTCAATCACGTGGTCTGGCTACCAGCTTCACATCGACCTGTCGCTTGATGGAGTGAGATTCCCGACTGTTCTGTGGTATGGCTTCAAACTGGACTCCCTGCACCAACATTATGGAGATGAATTTATGGAAAGGGTGTACTTCCTTATTGCTGGCATGCAGATTGTCTTGCTAGCTTCACTCAAACCAGATGTCGTATCTATCAGTAGTACTCTGGAAAAGTATTACACTCTCGAATTCAAGAGCATGTGGGAGAAGATGTTCAACAACACACTAGGTCAGTGGAGGTTCGAAAACAACCTACCAAATTGGGAAGGCCCTCGTTTTATCGCTGAGCCCCAAGAAACAACTCCAACGCCAGTGAAGTTGAAAGAGCCACAGGTATTTAGCAGCACTGGTGCTCCTGTTCGCAGCATTGTATATACTGGTGGGGGGAAAGATGGGCTGTTATCGATGAAGCTTCTGGAGAAAGCTATAATCCCTCACTCCTCCTACTCGTTTTCAGTCAGCCACTATGGTCAAGCCAGCGAGCAAATCCAGCGCTCTCAAAAAGTACTTCAACACTGCAAGCCTGTACAGTGCCACTCAGTCACCATCATCAACTCATTCCTAGAGCTCAGTGTCCCAATGCAGCTGTGGTCGGAAGAGCTGGGAGTGAAAGTCCAACAAGATTTCGGTCTGATTGAGTTTTTTGTCATTCTTCCCATCATGCTACAGTATGGGTACAGCCATGCTGTTCTTGGGAATGAGCGTAGTTCCAATGTTGGGAATCTGATGTGGTCGGCAGAAGGCAAGGTCGTCAACCACCAGTGGCTCAAAGGCTATGATGCTGAACAGCTGATCAATCAATGCTTCCACAATTTGGTAGTAGACCTGCATTATTATAGCATCCTCCAGCCAATTCACGATGTCCTAATATTCACCCTTCTCCGGCAGGAGGTGCAGGCTGTTACTGCCACCCATTCCTGCAATGTGCATCCTCCATGGTGCAAGCAGTGCCCCAAGTGTTGCTATGTGTGGCTGTCGTTCCAAGCCTACCTTCCGCAAGAGCCCATTGACAAAATGTTTGATGGTGCGAACTTGTTGGATATGGAAGAGAATCAGGTGTATTTCAAACAGATGCTTGGGCTGGGAACCCAGAAGCCTTTTGAGTGTGTTGGGGAAATCGAAGAAACACAATTGGCTTTTGAATTGTGCTGTCGTAAAGGCATTTGTGGGAAAGCCATGAAACTCTTTCGGAATGCCATCCGCCCAACCCTTGATGTTCCTTCTCTGGCAAGAAAGTACACCACTGTCCACAAGATGGACCATGGGATCCCCCACGATGTTGCTGTACGTATCATGCCGATCATGGAGGCTGCTGCAGCATCCATCTGCACAGAGCTTGGTGTATGTGACACCACGTGCAACAGTTAGTCCAGCTTCAGTGAGCTTCACGCAAGAGTGCTAAGGAAGGATGAACAGAAATTTTGCAGCACAGACAGTGTTGTCATGCTAATATATTAGCCCACCACAATAGATTGATGTGTATATTGCACAACCACTGTACTGTTCTCCCCATGCAGCCGCATATCCGCACGTGACCGGCCTTGATTTCACACTAGTTAGTATAAAGTGTAAAAAACGTATAGAGATGTAGGGCTAGCAGAACAGCAAAAAATAAGAAAACAAGTGGGGTCCTGGGATGATGGCATAAAACAGTTCAGTATACAGCCCCACCTTACTTATCTTTCCACATAATACATGCATGATGAGATACCGAATTGTTTTATGCCATCATCCCTCCCTGCTTGTTTTCTTGCTTTTTGCTGTTCTGCCACATGCAACAGTTAGACTGCAAAATAATAACCCAAAGGGTACATGTAGTTGTCCAGCTTCATTGAGCTGTCAGTATTAGGATAATGTCATGTAGAAGTTACTTATGAACAGACTTTTACATCAGTGTTTTCAATTAGCCCACCACAATAGATTGATTGTATGCTTGCCTCAATGCCCATGAATGAGCGTCACAAACATGTATGTTATAATAATCAGTCTTGTAGTTCTTACATTGTATGTTGAATCCCCTGCAGTGCAACAGGCGTAAGGTTGAGCATTGTATTCATGCATGTGCTTTGAAATATAGTGGTGGCCTGTCATACTTCACCGGCCACTGTGTCACCGGCTCTAACTCTTGGTCTTTCGGGGGTTGTCCTGGTAAGGATGCTGGTTATAGGAGCTCTATAGTCAGGACCCATGAACAATTTCACTTACATGTATACCACCTTTTATAGCTAGCTACCTATGGAGTGGGGAATTGTACAGTGACCAGATGCTAGTAGGTTGGGATGGATGCCGCAGCAGTCTCCATGATCGATCATTATGATGACATAAGCTATACACAGATCCAGAAGAGATAGCTATATAGCTACAGGTGATTGGATTGCTATGACGTCGATGTCGACGAGCATGATCAGTCCAGTCATCAAATTTGATTTGATAACCCAGGAATGCCACATCTCCAATACAGAAGGTTTTCATGCAGCTGCAGGTCCGGGGCCAGGGCGGCGGCGCAGCACTAATGGTGGCATGGTGATACGACATCATCACTGAACCCGCTTGAGTTGCCACTGCTGAGAGTCAAGCTAGTGTTTTTCTGGTCATGAGTCGACCACTGTATGATGACACCATCTTCATCACCCTGGGGTGATGCCTGCATGGAGGGGTCAAGGCATCCCACATATCTGCAGGGGAAAAAAGACCAAGTTAGCTACATGTAGCTAGCTAACTATCATCCGAAGTAGAAATAGCAAGTGGTTGAAAAAAGCTAGAAGACTGCAGTGGTTGAACAATCGGAGGAAAGGAAAGCTATAGCTAATGTCACCAGTTCCAACATACTATCATAGCTATGTTTTTGTGTGATAATTAGGCAATGCAGCATACATGTAGCGCTTGAGTCAATCATTTTGTTGAAACTGGTCTACTCTCTTGTTGCGAATTTGCATGTTGAGCCAGCAACACAACATAGGTCTTAGTCTCCAAGGCCAGACGCTTTTTCCTGTTTGGGGGTGTGGTTGTAGGTGGTCGTCTTGCTTGCGACACTGAGGCCCTTGGTGCTTAGTCTCGGTACCAGACTCTTCGCGCACGGCGGAAGAGTCTGGAAGACTGCCCATACAAGAGTGGTTCTGCGTGCACCCCAAAGGGGTGCATGATAAGTAGATAAGAACCACAGCGGCTCCATATACGGCACGTTGATTCGAAGGCGTTAAGTAGGCGTGCGCGAAGAGTCTGGTACCGAGACTACTTGGTGCTCATGGTGCTCCTTAGGCCCTGTGGGCTTCTCATATCAACCTTTGACCTTTGACCACGTACGTACGAACTAGCCTCGTTCCCGGCCCAGGCGTGTGGGCCTGGGAACGAGGCTACGTGCGTAACGAACAGTACGCGTGCACGTGATGATATAATATAGCACTTAACCCGTTGTGAACTACGAACAAGTGGATGCTTCGAAACCGAAGGCGGGCCCAATATATCTATCTGTGGTACTATGGAGCAGTCTGAGGGCGTCCCATTGTCCTTCAGCCAGGAGCCAACGGCTCGACCTCTGCACCAGACCGTGGAGGCGGCGCAAGTCGCCCAAGCTATACAACAGCAGCAGCAGGCGCCGGTTGCAGGGATAGGGCAGCGGCAGACAGCTGCCAGCCCAACTGTAGTAAGTCCTCCAATCTGGTTGTTTGTACACCCAGGAGTTGAGTTAGAGACTGACATAATCCTCCAATGGTTCTGTATAATTATTATCAGATTATGTACTACTAATTACATGACTGTGCTCTAATTGGAGTGGTGAGGCTTAAGTTATAGAAATTGTGAATTCAGTACAGTAGAACCTCCATTGAAACCCATTGATTGGCACCCTCCAAAATGTGGACACCTCGCAATTCTGTAGAGTGGATTTTCTCTTAGGTACATATCACTGCAATTTCATGTGAGCCAAGTATATATCATTGGGGGGGGGGGGGGGGGGGGGGAGTGCCCCCATACCATAGCCTTGAACCCAGTCATGTAGGAGGGTTCGAGGCTACCCCATACCAACACTGTCATCCATTATCTTCCCTCCACTCTCTCCTCACTCACAGATGGCTACCAGTGAATTCAGCACGGCCACTGTGGAAGTGCCTCCGAGTCTGGCTAACCTGACCACCTACAACACCGTGGTCAACAAGCTGAACAGACTCTGGGAGGATCAGATGCAAGAAATACAGCATGTCACTGATGTGAGCAAGAGATGAGTCCGAATCAAATGGGCTTTGTCATTTTCGCTATCACTTTAGTTCAAGTTTCATAGTTAGCACCATTTTACCGAGAAAGTTTGTTTGTTTTGTACACCACTCTAAGTTTGCCTCAGAACCTGTGACTGACCCTGCTAACAGATAAAGGATGGTCTGGGTTCACTTCCTGGCCTCCTCCCACCTTTTGTTGCTTAGCCCCACCCACCTATTCATTGATATGCATCTCTATACTGCAAGTAGTGAAATGTTGGGTGAACACCTTGGACCAGTTACATCAAATAGCCACACATGCCTGAGATCATGTGGACACCAAATTGGTTCGGCTGGCAAACTACTAGAGCATGATCTGTCCTTCCATGCCCTCCCTTGTTCTGTTGATTGGGCTGCTGGTTTCCATGGCTACTTTTTTGTGTACTAGTCTCACTCTCCTAATCGTCTCAGCAAAGCATCCAATTACCCATGTCCTCACATCACACCTCCCTATGTCCTCACGTCACTCCCAACATACGTCCCTTCCCTCCCCCTCCCAGGATCATTGGAAGACTCCTGATTTTCCACTGGCCAGGATTAAGAAGATTATGAGGATTGATGATGAAGTTAAGGTACAAGACAAACCTACACTCTCCATGTACATGTAGCATGTCATACATGTATGTAACTACATGTATGTATGACTGTGATAGTCTTGAGAGCTTCAGTTTGTTTCAACAGTAACTCAGAAACAGAGGGAAAGTTGAACCCCACTGTCCTCTGGATTACGTGCAAACATTCTCTAGACTCAGACAACTGCCATTGAAAGACTCTTGTGTATTGGGGGTGTGTTGGCATGGAAAAAACTTGTATATTAACACTTTAACCGATGAAGCCGTCTAAAGACGGCATGAGATTTCATCAGTGATGTCAGACTTCCGGCAATGTCCTTGGGAGATAGGCTCTGCACCAGCAGAGAGGGCGGGGCAGGGGGAGGTGGGTGGGTGCACCCGAAGGGTGCAGACAGCATGGCGGTGTTTGGGCTTAGCCTTGAAGAGCCCTTGGTTGGAGCCCAGCGGGCCACTTCTGTCCTCCTTTGCACAAATGGGCTGAGAAAACAGTCCTCTCACCTTGTAGGCCCTCCTTTTCTGGCAGTGAAGCATTTTTCTCAGTCTAGTCGAGCGATGGTCGGCCGAGAGCCGTGACTATTGGATGTCCCTTGATGGGTGGGTGTGGTTAAAGTCACGAGGATTGCTGCAAGGTCAGGTGTGTGGAGTTTGGGGGCTGAAAAGCTGAGAGAACTGGAGATATGGTAGGTTTAATGCATCCATACGCTACTAGAGACCTCCGGAGAAAAATAATTTATCGGTTAATGGGTTAAACAATGCATTTTTGTTTGAAATAGATTTGCGGTATAATATTATGGACAATGCATGCACACAGAAGCTTTGCGCTAATGTCAGGCTTGCTGAGGCTCACCCAACAATCTGCAGACATAGCTTAGACTTGCTCCAATTTTATGCAATAGCCTCACTCCCAGGCCTCTGCCCAGATTTATCTTGCAGCCACGGATGAAGTGTGGGAGGAGCATGGGCCAGGGAATGAGGCAATTATTTCAACAATCATGTTTAAGTGCCCCCCCCCCCCCCCCCTCCCCTACTCCCACCACTAGATGATCAGTGCAGAGGTTCCCATCATGTTCTCAAAGGCCATTGAGATTTTCATCACTGAGCTCACGTTAAGAGCGTGGCTGCATACAGAAGAAGCCAAGAGGAGAACAGTCCAGGTAGGTCTTGGGTAGACAGGCAGACAGAAAGGCGAAATGTTGAATTCCCTCCCATATAGAGACAATGATGTCATAATTCATGCTGGATTTGGATTGTGATGTCATCGTATTAAACTTCTCTGGAATGGCACTGTCTAGTATTTACTACCCACTGCCTCTGTCTTCCTCAGCGAAGTGATATCGCCATGGCAATCACAAAGCACGACATGTTTGACTTCCTCATCGATATTGTCCCCAGAGAGGAGATCCAGATGAAGGCCAAGGCTGGCAAGGTACACACAACAACCTATAGATGCACACGGCTGAGGTGCATGCAGTAAACTATCAACTATCGGACACAATTACTTGGAAAGGAAGCCACTTGAAAGCTCAGTGATACCACAGGATTGTGGTAATGTCCACAGCAGCCTTGTACCCAGGCTTGTAGCCTACAAGCCTGGGCATGAAGCTGGGACAGTGGTCGGCCGCAATAGCGGGCAGCCTGGGCATGAAGCTGGGACCACAGTGGTCGGCCACAATGGCGGGCAGCCTGGGCATGAAGCTGGGACCACAGTGGTCGGCCACAATGGCAGGCCACAGCTTAGTATTTAGTAGCCGTTTCAGGAGCTAACAGAAACAACTTCTCGGAATGCCAACCCCCCAAGTGACAGTTCCCCTCTCTCCTTTCCCCACTGGACCATCCTGATCTCTGGCAATAGTTGCTGTGCCAGTGTTCACTTCCAGTGATCTTCTCCACTGCAGATAGGAGAGAGTGAACATGTCCAGCTCCTCCCTCCGGATGTCCTCCAGCTCTACATCCAACAACTGGCCCAGCAGCAGGCTGATGGGGGAGAAGGAGGAGGGGGAGGTGGGGGAGAGACAGACAAGGCAGAGGAGGGCCAGGCTGGGGCTAGTGGTGGATTGATACAACAGGTACTCACTGTAGTGTTGTTTAAACTATTGCAGTCATCTGGAAAACGCTAATTTCGTGAACTAAATTGCCTTGTACCCAGACTCCCGATACATGTTTTTTTCTGCCATACTGCATTAAGAGGCGGGAAGATGGGAGGGGGCTTGGGAATGAGGCTAGGTCAACATAAACATAAGAACATGATAGTCAAGTGAGAGCAGAAATTTCCATTTCTCTATCTGTGCTGCTGACTATCACAAACCGATCCTATTGCATGACCCTGTCCAGCAGACAGCTTCACATCATATTATGTAGTACAGATGAGATCTGATAACCTTGCTTCTTGTTCAAGTGTTCTCCAAACACACTCACACAATTTCCAGCAACTTCAGCTTCTGCAACAACTCATCACTCTCCAGCAGCAGCTGCAAGAGCAGCAAGTGACCCAGCAGCCGGTACGGAATATTACTGTCGCTAGACTCATCTCTTGTGGGGCAGGACGTTGTTGGCAAATGGCAAATACTGTTTGATCCTCACTCACTGATCCATTTGCTCCGCCCACAACTTCTTGCACTGCAAGATGTGAGTCTAGCTCAATAGTAGCCTCATTTCCAGGCTGTCTCCCGCTCCGCTTTTAGCCACATACATGACGGTTCAAAGGTCACATATGCAGCCAAAATGGAGTGGGAGGCAGCCTGGGAATTAGGCGAGATTACGATGAATATCGCTGACTTGGGTGTTTTCCATAATTCAAAATTGCAACCTCCTTGTATCCTCTTTCTCTGGCCAATTTTGCCGTAATAATGTGAGTGGCAACCAGAAAGCAAGCTCACACCTCATGCCTTACATCACTCTCAGCTCATGCATACTGTACTTCAGCCAACTCTGATTGCGTCCATCAGCTCCTACTCACAGCTTGCCCCACTTAATACACACAATCATATGTAATGTCACATACTGCCAGTGGCAGTTGAAGCAAGCAATGGTGGAAAACAACAATGCTCGCAACTCCACCACCAAGGTGAGTTTCTGTACCAGTGGACAACAGCGGTCATGATGGTATAGTTAGAATCTTCATGCACCTTTCCAGACTCTGCATGGTGCAGAAACATTAATACCTAGCGAATATTGACCAGCAACTTCTCCCTGCTTGAACAACAGTACATGGTGAATAATTTATTCCTGTCACCAGTCCTTCTTGTACTGAAATACCCACAGCTAACATGTATTGTAACAGCTCCAGCATGTATCAGGCTGCTTGGCAATCAATACTTTAATGTGGCTGGAGGTGATGATAGGAGGTGGTCATGAGTTGCCTGGGCAACAGACAACAAATTAGTTGCAATCCACAGATTGATCAGCATTTGACTGGTGTTCTCTCATCTTGTGCAGGGCACTCCCTCAGTTGGCCAAACAGTTCAACTGCAGCACCCCCCAGAGCCCCAGCCTGTACCTGCACCGACAGTGTTGGAAGTGATCCAACAAACACAGGCGAGGCAGCAGGCACCTCCTCAGCAACAGCCTATGCACATCAACCAATCACAGTCACTCATGTCATTGCCAGGTGGACAACAGACTCTGCACCATGTTGACCCTCCTCCGCACAGACCTGGGACGGCAGAAGTCCAGCAGCAACAAAGTTTATTCCTCCAGGGTGGTGTTCAATCTCAGTCTGCTACCGTTGTGATCCAGTCACCCCTCATGGACACGCAAAGCCAGCAGCAAGCTGGATCGATGATGCTCGAAACACAGGGTGGACACGTGCAGTACCAACTGCAGCATCTGGATCCCTCCCCCGACCACCAGCAGGGCTTACAGATGGTACAGGTTCTGATGCACTCCAACCAGGATCAACAATCCACCAGCATAGCTGACCACTTCACCAGCGGGCAACAGACCTCCGGAGAAGAGGGGGGGTTGGAGTTTCAAGACATCCCGGAAAGTGAGTCCATCTCTCGTTCAATATCGCCCATCACTGCATCTCTTCAGCCTACAAGTGAGCAGGCTGGCACCACTGGGACAGGTGGAAGTATGCTCTCCGGCATTCCTCTAGGGACATTGCAAAGTGGCTTGCCTTCGTGACTCACTTCCTGTGTTATGTAATCACACTGTAATGCACAACACTAATTGGACCTTTAGTGGTAATACTTGTTTGCTATTATGCCTTGCTTTACACCATAATGATGAGCTCTGATTCATGCAACAGTTACTGCTATAGCACATCTGCAGTTGATTGCAGGATATCATGGCTAAAAGAAACTGGAGTATTATTAACACTAGCTGGCCAGGCCAGGGTTGACCATGCATTCCAGCAAATACGTCACTGGGACAAAACTAGAGGAAAGGTATAGTACATAGGGCAGAATTTACTGTATTTTATATAAATTGCGTGGTTGCATATATGGCCTTGTATGTACTAGATAATGCACGAGTGCAAGGGCTACATGTATACATCAAATATTGGGATCAAGCCCGAGGGCAAGTGCTAACATCTAGTAACTAGTTTGTTGCATTATAAGAACAAAGGTCTGATTACCAACCAATGATAGTACACAGCAGTGGCGTAGCCAGAAATGTAGAATTGGTAGGGCACTACAGGGGCACGCTGTCGAAGGCAGCGTATAGAGGTGTGTAGTGCCGATCAGTCCGCGCGAAGCGGGGAAATTTTTTTTCACCTTCTCTTTTCAGTTATCAGGATAGGCTCTTGTGGCACCTTCACATCTGTGGACAGTCAGTGCCTTCTGCAGTCACGGTGTTACCGTGTAGCTCTGATCCTTTGGTGACGTCCTGCAGTCAAAACGATTTTATACTGAACTCCGCACCCCGCTGCACTGGTACCGGTTTAACGTTGGGGCACACCTCCAATGGTAGGGCACAACCCCCAATTGGTAGGGCACGTGCCCCAGCTTGGCTACGCCACTGGTACACAGTAAGAAGAGCTGCATGATTTGGGACATGTCAAAAATGCAAAGGAAAGTGTACATAATTATGTATAGGCTTGCTGAAGCACTTGTCAAACCAACTTCAATCATAATATGATATTGCTTGCAACTTGCATGGTACCGGGTAGATCAATAGTGGAAGCCATTAATCTAATTGATGCCCCCTCCCCCCCACACACACACACTTTATCACCCACAGTAAGGCAGTTCAGTTCAGAGGAGGAATAAATTAATTCAGTGAATATACATGCAACACATACACATAACAAATACATACAAACAAACATATCTACAAAAACATTGTCGAAGTAGTGCCGAGGGGTCACTACAGAGTACAAATGCATGGTCTCCAATGCTGTTGGCCTTCGAAGCTGTTCTTGGCACCATACTGACACAAAACGACTATAAAAATACACGCATTCTGGTGGCTTAAAAGGTAGTGATATGGGAGTGCATCTTTCGTGGTAAAAATATTCATGCCTCAAAACGGCATGTCATTAATTTTATGTGGTTATCAACCACTTCCCCTATGTCATGATTTGGTATTCGGTTTACCAATTGTGTAAGGTCTATGTCTGAGGTTTAGTGCTGGCCCGCCAAGGACTAGACTGTCACCGTTTCTTTCACCATCCACGGAGTTACTGCCCATGTCACTGTCACTGAATCTTCGCCGTATCTTCCTCCTAACCAGCCGAGACCCGTCTATCTGAAAGGAGTACTGATTGCTGGGACTCAAGGGGTCTCCACTTCTCAAGTTCATTTTATAGAGCATTTCTTTGTGCGGAGGTTGCGGTGGTGAGTCATCTCTCAATCTGTGGTTATCGCCAGGGCTGCCAGAGTCTCTGAGATGTGTTGGACCATTCATATGGATGGTGGGTGGTGTGGCTGTGCTCATGACCGGAGTCTGGATGTTGACACCAACGTGGTTACATGTAGGAATGGGAGTTGTAGGGCTGCTGGAGCCATCTGTACTTATTGATGTGCTTACATGTAGTTTCTGAGTCATTGATCTGTGGAGAAGGGATATAGGAGGGACATGGTATGGCATCTCACCATTGTGATGTGAACACACATACCTACAAATAATACCATAGTCTCTCACTAAACACGCCCCCTTCCAGTAAACACACTCTCCCCCTCCTTGACCCTTTTACTTAGGTAAGTCCCACTTTAAACGCCTCACGGTGAGCATCTCCTCAACTGTCAACCTTTATATCCACCACAGGTAGAGGGCTAGAAACGGTTACAAATCAGCAGTTGCATGTGCTGACATTTGCACCTAGCCTCGTTCCTAGCCCATAGGAGAAACTGCCTGGCAACTTCTGTGAACTCATGGAGTGAACATGGCCTATATATATGTGGCCTATATGTGGCCTACGTATATAAATGTTGCTATTTGCTATTTTTTTCAGAGAGGGAGGTGGTTATCTTGATAACTACAGTGTGACAGCCTCCTTTCCCACACCTTGTTTTTCTGAATGAGAGCTCTTTCTCCAATCTCTCCCTCTCCTCCTCCTCCACCTCCTCCTCCAGCAGTCTGCTCTCGAGCTCAAAGACCTCTCTCCTGCTCCTGATCAGCTGCTTCTTTTGTCTCTCTCTGCGTTGCACCATGTAAACCAGGTTGCGAGCCTGTCCAGACGGAAGCACACAATGCAGAGTAGGATTAATTAACAGACCCAGCGTCCGTGATAAAACTAGGAATGGGCAACATACTGATGTTTACATCTCGTGATAATCATGCATTTGTGATCAACCTTGGAATGAGCAACATACTGATATTTTCATCTTGCATCAACAACTTTACATCTTATAACATGCATCTCATTACGCACCCCTCTTAAACAAATTTCTGGGAGAACAGTGATGTAAGATGTGGTGTCCGTAAAGGTGTGTGGTATGTGTTTCAAATTGCTGGATTGTAAGACATTGCACAATACTGAGTACAGGTAGGTACATGTATCCTATGTGGGGATCTAATAACACATCACACAGTACAGGTTAAGTACATGTATCCTATGTGGGGATCTAATGACACATCAGGTAGGTACATGTATCACATGTGGGGATCTAATAACAGGTGATCTGTTCATTTACTCAATAAACAAACAATGAACATGGTACAGTTTGATGTGGGAGATGTGCTCATACATAGTATCATTCTTGGGTAACCAGATACAGCAAACAGTTTATAGGAGCCTTGACTCACCAATTGCAAGCTGTCAAAAACAACTTTTGCTTATTTTTCCAAACATATTCTAAAGCAGTATTTCACATGCTCTACACAAATCCATACAGTTGTACATAGGTTGGTCCACCCACCTACGTCACTGCACATGACGTGTTTTAGCAGGCCTTCCTCGTTAGTACTGCAAGCAACAAACGCTGGGGTGAGAAGACCTGGGAACGAGGCTACAGTTAGGCTCTTGAGAGGCTTCTTCAACTATTTAGCTCAGGCATAAACAGTGAAGGCTCTTGAGTCAAAACTCGATGTTGTCAAAATTTTAATGTATAATTTATGCATGTTCCATTACCTCGAGTCATGAATACCAAAGCATAGCAATGAGCCTACTAGTCTCGTTCCCAGGTCATGTGCCTGGGAACGAGGCCATACACTGTATGTGATATTAACACCGGTCTACTGGACGTAACTAGTACAGACCTCATATTGCTAACAGAGGCTATACCTAGCCTCGATCCAGGGCTCTGTCCTCAAAACCATGTGAGGAAATGGCCTGGGGATGAGGCTAGGCTATACCTACCTTCCACATGGCACTACACTCATTTACCTTTTCGAGATTCTGTCTCAGATGGACAATCTTCATGAAGTCGTCGTCCATGTCAATGCCTGATCCCACAGAAAGCTCTGCCTTGATACTCTCCAGAGATGCTTCGATAGGTAAGTGTGAGAGGAGCAGTCTGCTGTGGAGTGACTGGAGACAGAGGGGAGGATAGGTAAGTGTGAGAGGAGCAGTATGCTGTGGAGTGACTGGAGACAGAGGGGGGGATAGGTAAGTGTGAGAGGAGCAGTCTGCTGTGGAGTGACTGGAGACAGAGGGGAGGATAGGTAAGTGTGAGAGGAGCAGTCTGCTGTGGAGTGACTGGAGACAGAGGGGAGGATAGGTAAGTGTGAGAGGAGCAGTCTGCTGTGGAGTGACCGGAGACAGAGGGGAGGATAGGTAAGTGTGAGAGGAGCAGTCTGCTGTGGAGTGACTGGAGACAGAGGGGAGGATAGGTAAGTGTGAGAGGAGCAGTATGCTGTGGAGTGACTGTAGACAGAGGGGAGGATAGGTAAGTGTGAGAGGAGCAGTCTGCTGTGGAGTGACTGGGGAGGATAGGTAAGTGTGAGAGGAGCAGTATGCTGTGGAGTGACTGGAGACAGAGGGAGGATAAGTAAGTGTGAGAGGAGCAGTATGCTGTGGAGTGACTGGAGACAGAGGGGAGGATAGGTAAGTGTGAGAGGAGCAGTCTGCTGTGGAGTGACCGGAGACAGAGGGGAGGATAGGTAAGTGTGAGAGGAGCAGTCTGCTGTGGAGTGACTGGAGACAGAGGGGAGGATAGGTAAGTGTGAGAGGAGCAGTCTGCTGTGGAGTGACTGGAGACAGAGGGGAGGATAGGTAAGTGTGAGAGGAGCAGTATGCTGTGGAGTGACTGGAGACAGAGGGGGGGATAGGTAAGTGTGAGAGGAGCAGTCTGCTGTGGAGTGACTGGAGACAGAGGGGAGGATAGGTAAGTGTGAGAGGAGCAGTATGCTGTGGAGTGACTGGAGACAGAGGGGAGGATAGGTAAGTGTGAGAGGAGCAGTCTGCTGTGGAGTGACTGGAGACAGAGGGGAGGATAGGTAAGTGTGAGAGGAGCAGTCTGCTGTGGAGTGACTGGAGACAGAGGAGAGGATAGGTAAGTGTGAGAGGAGCAGTATGCTGTGGAGTGACTGTAGACAGAGGGGAGGATAGGTAAGTGTGAGAGGAGCAGTCTGCTGTGGAGTGACTGGGGAGGATAGGTAAGTGTGAGAGGAGCAGTCTGCTGTGGAGTGACTGGAGACAGAGGGGAGGCACACTCACCAGTGGCTCATTCATAGTGTTAGGTAATAACAAGTAGCGTTGTACCGTACCCAGGTCTTCTCATCCCAGCATTTATCGTTCGCTGTACTAACATGGAGGACCTGGTTAAACTCATCACATGCAGCGGACGTCAGGCGGATATCTGGAGGAGTGGCTTCAGACTTCTGTACAGCTATGGGACAGCTGAACCCGAGAAACATTGCCAAGACTGCCAGGTGTTGACCACTCAGTCGCTCCATGGTCTGTGATTGGTAGCACGCTCACTTTCTTGCAGGGAATGTGCTAATCCGATGCCTATATGTATGTCTCTGGATGTGACAAGTTTACCAGGTTCCCCCCATGTTAGTTAGAACTGCAAGCAACAAATGCTGGTATGAGAAGGCCGGGGGTGTGTATGAAAATCGTAGTCAATGGCCTACTCACAGTTGCACCAAATGGTGGGAATCTAGTAAATGACTCTAATTAGTGCCCTCCATTCTTCGGGCTTATGGAGCTAGCTACCGAGGTAGAAGAGACATGATCTTGCACCATAACCAAAGCTTACCTTTCTTTTTAGTTTCCAGTAGTTGTAGAGGAGTGTGCTGAGTTTCGGGGAAAGATTTAGTTCGTTTGTGAGGTCATCAGGAGAAGTGTACTTGTAGAATGCCTGCTGTACTTGTATGAGCTGGCTGGGTCCATTGGTCATGTGGTTCTTGTGGGGAGAGTTGAAACGCGAAGACCTCAGCTGAGCTGTATGCTTAGGACAGTAAGACTGTGTATGTGTGTGTGTATGATGTGTGTTTATGATGTGTGCATGTGCACGTGTAATGTGTGTGCATATGTGTGAGTGCATGTGATGTGTGTGTGCATGTGATGTGTGCATGTGATGTGTGCATGTGATGTGTGCATGTGATGTGTGCGTGTGATGTGTGTGTATTATGTGGTGAGTGTGTGAAATGGTAGAATTCTTCTCTTTGCCTGCTGGTTGTCGGGTAACAGGGACACACCATATATTACCTACTGACAGATGTGGATACGTGTACATATACATGTAACCAATGATTCCAGAGTGTGACGCTCACATTGACACGGAATTGATTCTGATTAGCTGATGCCCTGGGGATGAGGTTTGAATTACACTGAAGTTCTCACACACTGTTTTGCCGAACACACCTCATGTATCACAGAGTTGGTTAGGAGATCTAATCTGCTCCTCATTTCAAGGCTGTGACGGAACCCACATGTCACATGGTACGCTGCAACACAAGAGGGGTGCTGTTGTGTGTATGGTGGAAGGAAGTTAAGGTTGTGTGAGGCTGTGAGCTGAGTAAATATAACCAAGAAACAATACAATCATGCTTATACAATGTATTAGCTTTGGGGCGAGGCTACTATTATCTTAACCCTTTCCCAACCAATGACGCCTTTTGGCATCATGAGACTTTCAGCTTCATGATGTCACATCCGGCAATGTCCTTGGGAGATAGGCTCTGCGCCAGCAGAAAGGGCGGGGCAGGGGGAGGTGGGTGGGTGCACCCGAAGGGTGCAAACAGCATGGCTGTGTCTGGGCTCAGCTTTGAACAGCCCTTGGTTAGAGCCGGGTAGGCCATTTCTCAGGTTTTAAGCATAAGTGGGCCTAGAAAACAGTGGTCTCACCTTGCAGAGCCTCGAATTCCAGTGTTCAAGGCTGATTTTTCTGCTAGAGCGAGTTACCGTCGCCCGAGCATCTTGATCGCGTACACGTTAACGAGTGGGTGTGGTCAGAATCACGAATGTGGAAAGCATGGCTGTGTGCAGTTCTGTGTGAGGTTTTGAGCGTGAAAACCGATGGGAACCTTATCTAGGGTATGTTAAAGTAGATTACAAGCTATAAAACTGACCTCCAGAATCTGTGGTTGGTAAAGAGTTAAAGCTTAAGAATACGAAACTGAAGGACTTGAACAACGACGATGAAAGGAGGTTTGCTAAAAATTGATGCTGGATGGGTAGGGCGAGTTGAACGCTATCAAAGTCTCTACCAGACCGTATACAATATCGGCACATGATCCTAATACATGTAGTACTGACATAGCTTTGTAATGTGTACACTTCCTGGTTCTCAAGGTCAGGCATCCAGCCACGTTGTAGTGGTTACAGTAACGAATTCAAATGAACTCACTGAGCACTGAATGCAAGCTCCCTGCCTCGTCTTGCACATGCAGCACACCAGGTTCCGTCTACTGAGCTGCAGAGCAGATGAGACAGAACACACTAGCATACGGCCATTATACACACTGAAGTTAACAGCTAGTCCACCAAACACTCACTCACAGGCACAACATCCACATTGGTGATGGGCTCCATCTTCTCTGCATTGCCCACACGAACCTCCGGGATCCACAGTGCACAGCTCAGGTGTGCCCAGCTCGTGTTGCCCGGCCTACAGAACATTGGTGCACATGCACTGTAGCCTCATTCACAGGCCCGAGACGGGGAGGAGAAAGGGGCTGGTTACACTATTTACGTACCTCACTCTTTTTAGAGCTCCCCCTCTGGTGGGACAGAGCATGCACTGTGAGTCCTTCTCCCCTGTTGCACACGCCCGGCAGAGCCAGTTCCCCTTGGGGACGGTGTGGACACCGTAGCATGCCTGCATACAAGAAGATCAATGAGTTGGACTGGTAAGATGCTCCTTAAGCTTCAAGGCCTGAAGCTAGCAAAGCACTGCGGTATCAACTAGAAAGGGAGGATACAGGACAAGTATGTGTACACAGTATGTGGTGTATAGTGTAGATAATATTACACCACTGCAATAAACACCATGCTACCTCCCCACCCCCACCAATTCCTCAGACTCAATCTTGGAAACTGGAGATCGTGCACAATTTGTTACAATTGGTGTGTTTCTACACTGTACCTGGTGGACGCAGACGTTGCAGGAGTCACAGAAGATGATGTCATTGGAATCCTCACTCTCATGCTATTGAGGACAGGCAACGGGATTAACACATGCACATGTACATGCACAGGCAAGGTCTGATTCAACATCTTAATAATAGTTACTACTAATTCGAATTTGATGTCTAGACCCGTTGCAGCTGACGTCATCAATTCGAGAATATGGAAATGAGCACCAACATGGCGGCTATTTAGCATTTTTGGAGATAGCAGCTTATGGTGATCTCGGTAAATACAATCATGCACCAACAATGCTTCTAGTATGTGTTGAATCGGTCGAAATGTAATACAGTAGCTACATGTACGTAGGCTATTAAAGCTATATTAACGCTTACCAGTGACGCAGGACACATTTTGATCGATACTGCATATAAAGCCAATGTATTTCGGTACACCAAGATGGCGGCTTCCGGATAGTACACGGAAATTCCACGGAAAATGTGAAGTAACTGCAACGGGTCTATACAGATGTGCGATACTTAATCAGATGTGCTATACTGAATCAGATGTGCAGATGTGCGATACTCAATCAGATGTCAATATCAAGAGTAGCTTTCTCGTCCATGGGTGCATTATCGGGAGATTACAGTACTGGTTACAACACAAGAGACCTAGCGTTCACTCAGGAAAGAAGACCTCAACACAAACTATGTACACCACCCACTCACATCTCTGCAGACATCACAGACCGTCTGTTCGTCGTACTCGATGCCAAGGGTCTCGTCTGTGGCCACAGCATGTGCCATGCTTTTCTGGCACTGTACAAATGAGGGAACACAACGGAGGGAATGGTTCGGGTTCAGCATACATGTGTAGTAGTGCATGTACCTTTACAAGAGCGCATGAGTTTTTTCACGGCCGTGAAAAAAACCAATGATGTCATCATACACGCTTGACCTTTACCAGTATGCACAAGCACCGACAAAGAGATTTGGCAATATTCCAATATTGTTAGTGGGTGATGGCCAATACTGATAACCGATCCGATAAAATGGGTTTGTTTGTGGTAAATTTGATCAAAATATCGGCAGTTAGAGAGGCTACGATGGAAACATAATATCCACATGCACGCCACAATGCCAGGACAACTGTACATGTAGTCCCCAGAAAAATTGTAAGCAATTCTACCGATACCGATTATAAACCAATACTGATGTTGATCCGATTATCTAACCTATACACATACACGTACAACTGTACCAGCAATGTGTCATGTTTCACATGAACAATAGGGGAGGGGGGAGCTGACACGTCATTGGGGCGAGCATGAGCAATCAGTGGCTGGATGTTCTTTAATTATGTCTGTACGTCACACATTTAAAAAATCAGAATTAGACAAAACAGTTTCACACCATCCATGTACAGTACATGCTGCAGACCGGGAATGCCGCGCCTGGGTTCGAGGCTAACAGTACCACGCACAGTAACTGAAATGTTTACACCAACTGAAAGACACATGGACAGGAAGGACGTTGAAGACCTGAGATACGTACTGACAGAGGCCTGGTAGGCATTACAGACACGTACTGACAGATGACAGGCAGGTACTTGAAGGCAGTGCAGCAGGAAATGGCCGAACTGGGACATGAATGGAAGCATCAAAGACTGTTACGCATGCTCACTAAGTTGCATTCTGACACACTCTGGCTCAGCTAGTGGACCAGCTCACTGGCTTGCACCCTATGTCATGGCAACGAGACTTTGTGCTGGCCATTGGTAATCCAGTTGTGTACTGGTTTTAATCAGTGACCTTCGAACTTGGTGAACCTGACATCATCACGGCAACATAAACAATTCTATCCCTCTTTACGCCCGTCATTGACAAAGTCAATAATTACTGCACACGAACAGCCAGCCCCAGAACATCTCTACCTTAGTCTCTAATGTGAGGATGGCTTCTCTGAGGGTCTCTTCTGACAGTCCATCAGCACCAGCAAGAGCTACACAAAGTAGATAAGACAAGTGTGCATTGTACATCAGGAGGTAGCCGGCTAGAGAAGCAATTACGCTACTGCATAAGCTGCTCCGAACTCTCTGCATATGGATCCGACTGACCTCTGAACTTTCTCTTTTGGTTGACAGACTCCAGCCAGTTGAGGTCAAGGTCATCCAGATCGTACTGCACGTACTCCAGGTCTGTGGACTCCTCTGAGAAGCGTGTAGGAGGCCTAGGTATGGGGGGAGGGGAGGTTATGTGTGTGGTTGTGCTCCTCTTCGACTCAACACTTTATGACATTCATTGTTCTTGAACTAAAACTTCATCTATCCCTGTACAACTAAACGGGCTTACATTCTGAATCCCTCAGGACGGGAAGGCGAGTCATCAATAGTTCTAGAGAGAGAAAGAGAAGAGACACGCAGGACATCCATGTGGGTTCCCATACCTCTCTACATACATACATTTCTATCCACTGTACAGGTGTAATCCCCCCCCCACCACCACCACCACAAGACATTTTTGGTGCTCTGAGCCTGTGAGGTAGCCTTGTTCCCAGTCCCACGCCCAGCTTTTCGTCGCTTGCAGTACGGTAAAGCGGGGAGGGCCTGGTACATCTTCTCACGTGAGCATGACGTAATCAAAAAATGGCAAAATTTTCAAACGAAGACGCTACGTTTTGCATGTTATTCAACCATCTACACGTTCAACGCTCGGTGAGTATGACAGTAGCCCCCCGCTAGCTACATGTGGTATTTTTCCTCGTACCTTCGCTCTTCTTGCTGTTCTGAGACCCACGTACGCCCACGCCTCCTTCCGGTCTTTCTACCCCTTTCTACCCTTGACGTCACTCACGTGAGAAGATGTACCAGGCCCTCCCCGCTTTACCGTACTAAGCAGCGACGAAAAGCTGGGCGTGGGACTGGGAACGAGGCTACCTGTGAGGTGTATTCAGATTCCTGCCACTTGGATCCAGTTACAGTAGCTGTTCTAATCAGCTAGTATATGCAGGTGTATACTGGGAACACACGTACACTACTACGCTACCATGGGATATAGTATGTGAGATTACTACTGGAAATAACTGGCATGCCATCGCAAGACAAACTTTGACCTCAGCTAAACAGCACAAGCTACCACTGTGGAAATATATCCAGCTGCTATGTAAAAGAGGAGGTGTGTAGCCTCATTCCCAGGCCATCCGCACCTCCAGTTTTTGATCGCTTGCAGTATGCAAAAACGTTTTTGCATACTGCAAGCGATCAAAAACTGGAGGTGCGGAAGGCCTGGGAACGAGACTAGGAGGTGTGTGTGTGTACTACTATTGAAGAAACAAACAATGAATGCATGAACATATATACAGCCACATCCTTTGGAGAGGATGTTAAGCCACCAGTCCTGGTCTTGTGATGAAGCACTACATTCGTCACACCACCTACATGTACATGTAGGTCTGGGTACTCGGCAGTTCAACAAGGACTACTAGCCCAATAAGAAAACCACTAGAATGCAGGATGCACAGAACCTTAACCACACAGTGCATACCTGGTTTTGGGTTCTCGTATCTGGTCTGGGCTGACACACACCTGCATTTAAACATTAGAACAGATAATGTTGAGCATCAGACGATCAAAACATCAAAAACACAAGATGGGAGTACTGGAAATGGATATCCTGCGGGCTGCTCAGGTGTACAACTAGAGTAATGTGACGACTGGTTCAGTTGAAGATGTTTGTGCACACTGGTGTGCAGGTGACACCATCAAGGAGTGGCTGCTCCTATGAGTTATAAGGATTTCCTGCTGGCTCATGTGTACAACTAGAGTAATGTGACGAGTGGTTCAGTTGAAGATGTTTGTGCACAACAGTGACAGCTGACACCGTAACTCATTTACAGAGTTGAAAACTGAGCAATACAGTGATATGAGGAAATGGCGTATTGGGATAACACTCACAACCTACTAAGACATGCCTAAGGATGGGACATATAGGATCTCTTTTGGTGGTGGTGGTGGGGGGGGGGGGGGGGGGGGGGGGGGGGGGGGGGTGGTATTAGATATGGCATTCAAAGCACACTCTCCTTGCTGTTTCTCCTACTACTACTCCTTCTCAAGGTACTGGAGGTATGGTACATAGGCATTCACAATGTGTGTGCCTCAAACGTTATTGCTTGGTTGCTCATGAATCTACTTACCAGGACATAAATCAAGACTATGAATATGTTCGTTGCTTTCGGTACTACTGCTAGTATTGCAAGCGACGAAAAGCTGGGCGGGGGCCTGGGAACGAGGCCAAGTGTTTGTCACTTGCAGTTCTAACACTAGTAACAAACGCTGGGGTGAGAAGGCCTGGGAACGAGGCTAACTCATCCATATGCACTCAGCCATCCGAAGTACATATATGACTCTAATCACACCCAATCAGCTCTAATTGCTGAAAAAAATTGGCCTTGAGGGAAACCACCTGGCTCTGACTTAAACTCCAAGCCCAGACACAGCAGTGCTGCTTTCACCCTTTGGGTGAACATTCCCACCTCCCTTTCCCCACCCTTTGTGCTCACACAGAACCTCCCGAGGATATTGACGCTGAAGCTGAAAGTCTCATACATGATTGTACAATGTAGCAAACAGGTTCTGCAAACATAGCAGTGTAAATTTAAACTTGTGTAGAACAAGAATTATTAAATGGCTATTCTACATACATTACACACAGGATTATCACTCAGAAGTTCCATACCACCCTAAGTCTTGTCTATGCCCTGATTTCAATGCTGACAGATGGATGCCTGCCTTCATGTAATAAGTGCAGCTGCCATGGGCCAGGTATATAGGCCTTGTCAGGGCAATGCAGCGCTCAGCTGGCCAACAGTCCCGGCAACAGAATTACGGAGTCAGACACCCAACACTTATCAAATGCCACACACTAACGGGGTTCACGGGCAAACTATATAAAAGTACTCGGGAAGCTGATCTATCTGGTATGATGGGAATGGCAACCACAGAGACACCACCACCTTTAATCCCAATACCAGTGAAGGCCTGGAATGTATGCTAAACTCTATAGCTCCAGCCACGGTATAGACAGGTGGCACCATCTAGGAAATCCAATCAAAGGCAGCTAGCTAGGTGTACTTGATGACTACAAACTACTGACATGACGGAAACCACTAAATGATTTGTTGTCAGCTGTGGGAGTGACTGGGAGCATGCACCAAGAAGTACATCACAATATGCAGTCCCACACACCATTTTCGGTTGCACAGAAGAACACGGAGGGCCTGGTATCTTTGTGATGTCAAGGGTAGAAAGGATGTAATTGAACGTGGGTGAACTGGAGCAAGAAGAGCTAAGGTACCAGGTAACTTACCACACGTATCTGGCTAGACTGACTGTCATACACACCAAGCATTGAACATGGGTTAAACAATACGTGAAAGTTAGCTTTTTCATTCTGAAAATTTTGGACATTTGTCAATTACGTAATGCTTATGTGAGGAGGCTCTCCTTGCTTTTATGTACTGCAAGTGACAAAAAGCTGGGCTGGCCTGGGAACGACGCTACAATTCTCTACCCTTCTCTCTACCCTGACATCATTCACACGATAAACAAGAAGTGCCCAGAAGAGCATTTCCTGTTTTCCCAATATTCATGTGCTACATGTAACAATAACACAGATGATGAGCATTCTGTGGCATGTTATGGCCTCGTTCCGAGCGCCTGGGAACAAGGCTAGGTACAACATCACAGTGGCACTGCTCGCAGGAGTTCCTTCAGAGTTTTATCCAGACCAAATCTGAGACAGAAAGTTTGGGTGTGAAGTTATGCTGTACAACCCACTGTTGTGCAACTACTACATGTAACACGAGGTGTGAGTGGCATGAGCCCTGTTCAAGTTTTCTCAGCTTCTATTTCTGGGACGAATGTTCGAACATCCGGTAGGGTCATTCGTTAGATCAACCGTCAAAGGTACATTACCTTCAAACATTTGTGCCACACCCACTAAGTGGCTGCATGTATCATTTTATCTTTGGTCTCGTACGTCTTCAATTTGCGATGTAGCTAGTACAATGTAACTAGCTGCTCGCTACTAACCATTACAATAAATGCTGTGTACTTGTTCGTGGACAGTATATACATTGTATGCTGCTATTTGTTGTGGGTGACTACGTACTAGAGCCAGCAACAAAATTTAATAGTGCTTGGTGCTGCCATGCAGAGGTTTGAAGGCTTCAATGCTTTTGACAACAAAGGTTTAAAAGTTAAATTTTGACATTCGTCCAGCCCTAATTTCAAACTGATTCCGACGTCACCCAGAACCAGAGCAGGGAACAGTGGAACACAAGCTGAGCAGAGTTGACTCAGTCTAACCAGGCAGTACAAAAGTAGACTTTGAGGTCTAAGATCCACCTTGAAGCCAAAGACCCCATTTCAAGGCTAGCTTGATAGAGCAATGTGCATAGCAAAATCATCCATTTACACCCCACACCTGGAGCATTGCCCTCCTACACACAATTAGGATAATTGTCCACTGGATACATCCACAGTGATTGGACAGGTCAGCACATTATACCACAGCACATGACCAAATAGAGGGTACCAGCAAATTGCATTCCGTTCTTGAAAACAAACTACAACTACATTGTTAGACCTGCTGGGGTTGTTGCCAAGGAAGTGTCAATTAGATACGGTATTAAGCATATGATACCCACTCAGGGGATAATGTGAATCTCATTCTTACAGGGGTTGAAAGCACGGGAGGAGGAGGAAGGAAAGTGAGATCAGGGAACAAGTGTGGAGAAGGGACTGAGGATGGAAGTGAGAGAGAGGGGAGGGAGGGAAAAGAGGATGGGGAGAGAGGAGGAAGGGGGGGAGAGGAGGGAGGAGGGGGAGAGAAGAGGGAGGAGGGGAAGAGAGGAGGGAGGAAGGGGAGAGGGGAGAGAGGAGGGAGGAGGGGGAGAGAGAGGAGAGGAGGGAGGAGGGGGAGAGAGGAGGAAGGAGGGGAAGAGAGGAGGGAGGAGGGGGAAAGAGGAGGGAGAGAGAGGGAGGAGTAGGAGAGAGGAGGAGGAGAGAGGAGGGGAGAGAGGAAGGAGGAAGGGGAGGGAGGAGGGAGAGAGAGGGAGGAGAGAGGAAGGGGAGAGAGGAGGGAGAAAGAGGAGGGGGAGAGAAGAGGAGAAAGAAGGCTACACTGATCGAGCTAGTGCTCCACGAAGCACCATCCATACTGTACTGACAGTGTTGGGAGCACCTTATATACTAGTGGTCTTGTTTGAACTGTATGATCTATGGTAGTAGTAACAAAATGCTGCTTATACATGCAGTGTGAATGATTGAAGGTCATGTCCAAAGAAATATTTGAGCCCTACATTCCGGTATGGAGGGTCCGCCTACATGTACATGCCTAGTATACTACATGCATTGCATTGCATATACATGCATTATTGCACTTCAAACTACCACACCCACTAAGAAGCATTCAATCAAGTTGCTCATCCTCAGAAGCCCGATTCCTGAGGTGGGACTTACACCCAAGTTCCATAGGCTTGGTATTTCATCCGTCCTCCACTAATACAAACCCATTTTGGAACAGTCTAGCACTCTCTACATGTATTATGGTATGTGTACATTGCATCACCATAAAAGGAATAGTGCAAGAATTCTACGGCATATATTCGTTCATTGCAACCAATGGTGGCCAAGATTCTTATGGACTAGCAAGTATTCCTGTGGAGTATCTGTGGTTTCTAGCATCATAACATACAGAAAAAAGAAAAACAGACAGGGAATCCGTTGAACCACAACGTATGCGTATAAGTTTAGAGGATGGGACTAGACTAGTCACGTGTGCGACCTTTGCACTTACTTGACCTCAATGTCATGGCAACATTTCCCTCCAGAGAAGCTATCACATAAGGTACATCAGAGTAGTGTGTTACACTTGACTCGTGCAACGCAGTGAAGGAGCAAGAGTTCGCGAGAGAACTGTCGTGCATCGCACTAAGACGAACACCACATGGGGATGACCAAATCTGCGCACACACGTTGGGTGACTGAGAAACAACTCACAGAGGACATAGCAATTATCCAGAGACATAAGGTGGCTCGCTTAGGCTAAATATTCCAATGTAATTGTAGGATTCCTCCAACAAGAGATCAAAAACCCACATGACCCTTCCCCCCCCCCCCCCCCCCCCCCCCCCCCCCCCCCCCCCAGTGGTTGCATAGCTGTGGTCAGTTACCAGGTACCTCTGTGCTCTTGCACATCAGAGGAAACAAGATTACCCATCTTGATCATGTGATTCCTAGACTCTCACTCACTTTGTGCACCACGATCAACAAGGCTGTGGCTAGGTTAGCAAGAGAGGACGCTAGTGTTGGACAGTGGTGACAATGACTCCATTTGACCAAGTCTCACCTTAAAGGGGAAGTCCCACCCACAGAGTATCAAGATCACTATCTCAGTTGAACCCCTTCAAGTTGTGACCAGTATCAAGGTCACAAGGTCTTAGTTGAACCCCATGAAATTGTCCCACAAATTAACCAGCCTGCCATCTCCGACAGTCCAGAGTGAGTTTGAGGTTTAGATACACGTGATTTATTTGCTGCTTAACATCACAGCAGAGTGGTACATATTTTATGGGTGAGAGATGTGGGCAGCGATGAGGGTAGGTAGAGGCAGCAGGTCCTCCAGCTCAGACATGTTGGTACAATTGCAGATTACCAGAGAATGCATGAGCACCCTATGGTCGACTGCATGTACATGTACCAATGGCAACTGATCAGTATATAGCTGTTCTCTAAGGCTCGTCTCACAATGCAAACAGCATAAATATGTTCTGGTGTGGGAACTTTATTCCACATTTCATTCCTTGTTCCATTCCATTCCTTGTTTACACATCTACCCACAACAGCACTAGAGGAGGGTAGTGTGCGAGTTGGGATGGTGACACGAGGAGAGTATGAGCAAGAGAGAGGTCACGTAAGATGGACACAGAAAAAGGATGGGTGGTGCCGATGAGAGGAAGAGAAGGGGTTGGTACAGGAGAGTGAAGCACACGATTGGAGAGGGATGCACAAATGGAAGAAACCTCAGATCAGAAGTGTGTTAAGTGAGGGGCTGGGACTCATAGTAATCAGTCACTATACTCACACAAGTACATGTACCTCTGAATAATTAGGACGACCACAACAATAGAAGGTACAAAGCTCACCTGAACACCAATCTCCCATTCTGTTCTCCAAGGCTCCTTAATCGTGAGGAACGATCCTGACTCCATTGGCATAGAATCAGGAAGTTTCATAGCACTGATCAGATCGGCCCTGAACAGCTGTGATTCGGAGAGACGTGTGTGTACATGTGTATGTGTGGGGATAGACAACAGAAGCAGTCAAAGTCAATACATAATCCAGGGAGGTATCCTGACAAAATTGAAAGCAAACATCACATTCGCTTAGTAGTACATACACTGCAAGACTCCACGCATCCTCTCACTGACACACAAGCACACACTCTCTCTCTCACACACACACACACACACACACAGACACACACGCACACAGACACACACAGACACACACACACACACAGACACACACACACACACAGACACACACACACACACACACACACAGACACACACACACACTTCTGCATTAGCTACTTCAAGGCAGCTGCCTATCACATGCAGAAAGTATGGACCTTCATCCCTTCTAGGCTTCAACCAGGAGCTACCATCCACACAAGTCACCTGGTGAGCCTGCAGTATCCCACAGTCCCGAATCGGAGCAAAATAAACACTCAAACAAGACAAGTACAGTTCTTCCACACCAAATGTACACTCCTGAGGAAGGCATGCATACTACTACACCACGTACCTCGGCTGGTTTGTGCGCAACCATTCGGTATCCTGACGTCATCGTTTTCCCACGATCGAGTCCTATAAAAAGCGCAGTTCACACCAGTCTTGCCCCGCTCTGTCACTCCGTGCTCTTCACCAGCACCCTTAGTAGATGCAGGTGTACTAGTAACACATCCGCGCCTTCACAGAGTGTTGGAGCAGGGGGATTCTGAGTCCTTCTCCCAGTATCCTCTATGTCAAGAGGGTCTACCACCCTCATTCGCGCACTACACAACAGTGGTTGCTTCTCGGTACACGTTCTTTGTAGCAATCCGACTAAACTGATGATATAAGGTCACAGGGATACACTAACGGCTATGAACATAACAGAAAGGATAGAACTATTTTTACTTGCGGTGACCCTCTATGTCAGCCGCCATCTTTTCGAGGTTTCTCATTCGAAAATGCCGGGTGTCACGTGACATTCAAAGTGCTTTATTACGTAATACAATCAAAACTTTCCCAGACCCCGATCGCCCATGGCGATCTTGGTCTGGGAACAAGACAAATAACATGTTCGCACGTGCAGCGCATACAGACTAGATAGACCAGAGAATAGACAGAGACGTAGACGATGGCATCTTTTCTGAAGGTCTGGAGGGCTAGGGGGCCTCTATCGGCTAACAGTATCAGATACTACGGTACGCGTCAGGAATCCAAGCCATGGAAGCAGAAACCCAATCGCAATCCTAGATTGGCAATCATTTTGACTGAGGACGTTCACAATCTGGGCTCAAAGGGTCAAATCGTGAAGGTTAAACGAGGCTATGGAAGGAACCGTCTGCTTCCTGCACGCAAGGCCGTATATGTAACTCCAGATAACATCAAACTATACAATGCATTTGAAGTAAAGAAAGGATCTGGGGGTAGTGAGATTGATTTCTTGAGAGACTTCCTGAGTACTAAAGTGGTAACAATTTCACAGGACCCTGCTGTAAACTGGGCAGTATTTGAGCAGACCATTTCATCCACTCTGAAGAAACAATTCCAAGTACATATGCCATTGGACTACATTGAGTTAGAAAACCCAATCACTTCATTTGGGGAACATCAAGTGGATGTAAGACTTGATGAATCTACCGCAGTAGTCAATCTTTCTCTAAATGTGGTACCAGGAACCCCAAAGACAAAGAGGAAGAAGAAAGAAGAAATCATAGACCCTGCTAGCACATAGATTCTTTATTGTGGAGGAGATGTACCTCATATTGGATCTATAATTTTATAAGGTTGTATGCATGGCGATCAAGGTTATAGGGGTGGCTGGTGGCCTAGCGGTTAAAGCATTCGACTGCTAATCTAAAGGTTGCAGGTTCGAATCCCACCATTGTCATAGGAGAGATTTTCTTTCTCTCCTTGGAGTTGACTCAGCTCTACCCTTAAAAATGAGTAGACAGACAATAGTGATGAGATCGACCTGTTTCCAGTCCATGTGCAGGGAGAGTTATTCACGAGGGTAACAAAAGTAGTCTATAATAATTATACCAGGATCAGCTTGCTGAGTAGCTAGAGAAGATGTTGAATGCAGAAATCATCAATGTGACGTACATGTACAGTACTGCTGATTGCGTTGACCTTGCAAATTCAAAGTGGGAAGTGCTGTGCACTTGGTGGTTTCTAATTGAGTTATGCAATGCACATGCAGCAAACTGCTGTTGTATATACACTACTACACTATTGACCATAACTCAATTAGAAATCCACCAAGTGCACAGCACTTCCCACTTTGAATTTGCAAGGTCAATGCAATCAGCAGTAGGAACCGAGAACCTACAATGCAAATGTAAGCAGTTTGACACCCTGCATAATGATTGTGACATATGGTCAGCCAATTGGTCATATTATGTTCACCCCACAAATTAAAGAAATCGTGACATGGCAACTTAAGTGTGCTCTTTTGCGTGTTTATTACAACTGCATCTAGCTACATATGTAACCCCAACCAGAAGTATACCACTGCCAACTTACCTATACATGAGATATACAACACATAGTATTATGAATCAATTGAGGGCCTTCTATATAGATCAAAGGTACCCTACATCTGATCCTGATCTTTGAAATCGTCGACAAAGAATATTAATACTGTTACAGTACGACAAGACAATAGGCGTTCCGATAGGCTAACGTAGAACTACAGCCTTATATTGATTTGATTTCCAGTATAGAACAGCATCTTTGCCTTTGAATATTCAATTGCAAGACAACAGAATCTATATGGCATGGACAGCACGGAGGCTGCTGTTGGACTCTCATATGCAGAGAAACAACAACAACAACAACAACAACAACAACAATAGCAGTTCAAAGCATATAATGAGGAGGAAGAAATAAGGGAAATAGCCAATCATCCAAATCATCTCTAAATTCTACATCTGTAAAGGTGTTTCACCTCTCGAACGCCCACGCAGTATACTGTTGAGCGACTTCATCCAGGAATGTTATAGGCATTGGGTGTGCGCAACAATAGTCTGTTTAGTTTACACTTTCCCATCAGAGTAAACGACGAAAACAGCGCAGATATCTTCTCCTGTTCCATCAACTGATCAGTATCACCAGCAAATTAGTATCAAGGCTTGGGTTTAATAATGTAACTGTAGGTGCGCCGCATGCATCCATACGCGCATGCAGCACGCATCATGCAACATACTCCTCCGGCCTCCACGGCCGTTTATATAAAATTATTCAGCTGCAGGAACTATTTCATTCATCTGCGGTGGACAGCTAGTTAATAATAGCGCCAGTCTTGATAAACATGAGCGTAATACTGGTTTGCGCTGCGCTAACTGTACTGCAGTTGATGCTACCTGCTGATGCTCAAAACATATCGTATGGAGACGTAGATGAAAATGTCACTGTTTTACATCTGCTGACCCTGTTACATCCTGGAGATGTCGCGGACTCCCTCCTACTGGCTGCAGAACTTGCAGTGGAGAATATCAACGCAAGGGACGACCTCTTGCCCGGCTACAGACTGGAGACGATCGCTGCAGATACCGAAATATGTAGTGGAACTCTGATCACACAATCATACATAAGTCTCGTGAAGCATGTGACAGAAGCATCGTTCAATATAGTGGGAGTGACTGGATTGACCTGCGCCTCTGTGATCCAAGCAATCTCCCCACTTGCCGGGCGTCCAGATATTGATCTCCTTCAGATTTCTGCTGGTGCAGCACCACCAGCAAATGTAGGGGCCTATCCACGATTGTATCGAGTCATTTCATCATCAGCAGTTCAAAATGATGCTCTCCTGGAGCTCATGGAAGCATTCCAGTGGAGAAAAATCAGTATCCTTAGTGACTCCACCCTCATTGATCACACTGGAACTGCTGACGACTTCATCACCAAAGTTAACCGGAATCCAGAACTTGAGCTCATTTCCCAAGAGGCTGTACCGCCCAGATCAGTTGTGCCTGCATTCTACAATACAATTTTAAGTGCAGCGAAGATCATCTATGTTTCTATGACAGCAGATGAGGCACGTGAACTTTTGTGCGAAGCATACAAACAAGGTACAATCTGGCCCACCTATGTATGGATATTTCAAAACCTTAGATTGGATGACTTCCTAATAGGTACCAATTGGTGTGAAAATGTTACAATGCTTGATTTACTGGAAAATTCCATCCTATTGCAGTACAGGACAGAGCCCAATTACCTAAATTCAACGCTAGTATCGGGACAGACGTACAATGAGTATCGAGATCAATACCAACAACGTTTGGGAGTTAACATAACAAACCAAGATGTATTTGCCAATGCACTTCATGACTCTGTATGGGCATTTACACTAGCTATCAATCAATCACTACAGAATTTCACTTCTGAAGATCTCCAATACTACGGACTTGGTAACAGAAAATTAACGTCAGTTATTGAAAGTAACTTGAAAATGGTCAATTTTTCAGGTGCTACTGGACAAGTCCACTTCAATGAGAACCGCGAATCTGACACTGAAGTGAACATCTTCCAGGTGAAGAATGGCACTGCTGTTCCAATTGGGTGTTACAATCCACACTCCCAAAATCTCACTCTTCACTTACCCCCAGAAACAATGTTCCCCAAAGATGACTTTGAAAGGATTCGTCTGAAGCTCCATCCAGCTATGCCAATTGTAACCGTAATAGTTGTAGGGCTGTTGGTTGTGGTAACTACCATCATCCTATTCTTATTTCTGTATGAATGGAACAAGCCTGCAATCAAAGCAACCAGTCCATACCTCAGCCTTCTTATTTTGGCAGGATGCTACCTGCTCTATGGGGCCGTTACAATACTTGCTATGCGAGAGTACATCGACAATTTTGGTGAGCTGTGTCAAGCACTACTCTGCTTTGATGTTGTTGGGATGCTGTTAATCTATGGAACACTCTTTGTGCGTCTGCTTAGAGTGTGCAGAATTTTCTTCTGCGTATTCCACAAGCCAGGAAAGCTTTGGTCTGATTGGTCTCTTTTCATCGTAGTTCTTCTTATCGTAATGGTTGCTGCAATTATACTTATCCTTTGGGCTACAATGGACCCACTTCTGACAATCAAGATCCAATTTTTCATACCGTTTGTGGATCCTCCACACCATGCAGCGATTTTGTTCTGTGACAGCAACTACTACTACGCTTGGATATCTGTCCTCTACTATGTATACCTTGCATCCATCGTGTTCTTTGTAGGAATTCTTGCCATTTTCACTCGAAAAATCAAGATGGCAAGTTTCAGGGATACCAAGGAGGTAAGCATGTTCATATTCATCTCTATAGCTGCCCTGACCATTTGCTTTGCATATTTAACAATATTCGCTGAAGTTGGTATCATAGAAGCAGCCTACACATTTGAGGTTCTCCAATACTTGCCTGTTGCTATACTCTGCAAAGTGTTTCTCTTCATGCCAAAAATTTGGGCAGCAAGATCGCAAAAGCGCAAACCTAGAATTCGAAGGGGATCCTCGACACTTTCATTGCGAAGGAGCTCTGCTTCTGCAGCTACATTGCAAAGAGATAAGTCAATGCGAAGGGCATCTTCTAATGCCTCATTGCTAACAGATGTTTCAATGCAGAGAGATTCCATGACCTCAATGCGAAGGGGGTCTTCACAGTTTTTAATGCAAAGAGAAGCTTCCATGGCATCAATGCGATGGGGGTCTTCACAGCTTTTAGTACCAAGAGAATCTTCCATGGCCTCAATGCGAAGGGGGTCTTCACAGCTTTTAGTGTCAAGAGAATCTTCCATAGCTTCAATGCGAAGGGGGTCTTCACAATTATCAGTGAAGGGGGAACCTTCCATTGTTTCAATGCGAAGGGATTCTTTGCAATTCTCGACGCAGAGAGACGTTTGGACAATGCACCCTCCTCTAAAAGAATCAATCACTGTGGTTTCCATGGTATAATACAATTCCAATATTTATACTATTTTTAGTTTTCATCCTAACTATGAGATTAGCTACATGCAGTGTAAGTTCAGTTAATGAAGTTTGTTGGCCATCTCTTGATTCGTCCATGCAGATTAAGTGTTTGCAAAAACTGTATATATGGTTGAAATGCCATGCATCCTTTGCACTTGATGCACAGAAAACGATTAAGAATGCAGATTTATGCCCTCTCCAATGCTACAATAGGTAGGGCCCTAGTAGCTCATGCTTCATCCAGACAGACAATCCAGGCCCACTCTAGGTGTGCATAGTCAACTCTGATCTATGAATCTGGCAATGGATTGCCCTGTCTTGTGACCGTACTCTGTATGGGCCGGAGTGGCTTATTGAACAACAGTACAAATCTGCCAATGCAGACGTCTATATGCGCTATACTCCATAATTGCACAGGAAGAGAAAAACCAAAAACAGTGTCTGATCAAGGATGCATGTAGCGGCCAGACTATTAAAGGCATTGTGAGCTCGGGATCCAGACCTCATAATTTGAGAGATGTTCTCTATTAGAAGCCTGGGCACACGTTTGGTGTGTGTCTGCATGCAAATGAAGTATGTGGCTACATGTGCATTCATGCACACCACTGTTCACTTCATTGCTCCTATAGTCGCACTTTCCAGCTATATCGGTTTTCCAGCCTCAGTTGGTATCCATAATACTAAGTTGTTAGCCTACATATCTCAGTTTAGCAAATGATTCCTTATAAGGCATGAATGCCTGTCTGTGTTAGGCTCATTCCCAGGCCCCGCCCAGCTTTTCGTCACTTGCAAAATGGCACGGGCCTGGGAACGAGCCTATGTCAGTTGCATATGTGGTTGCAGTGCAACACCACACAAATGAGGATAATATACTGCATAGCT
Organism: Axinella damicornis; assembly: GCA_963931865.1. Lineage (NCBI taxonomy): Eukaryota > Metazoa > Porifera > Demospongiae > Axinellida > Axinellidae > Axinella > Axinella damicornis. The sequence goes on along the minus strand of OZ007506.1, from coordinate 2,689,529 downwards.
AAAGGGATTTTATTTACTTATGTTTGTCACCAGAAATACATGGTATTATGGGTTACAATATTAATATTATATAGAATGGTCCCCTTTGACAGGTGGCTGCCTACTGGCAAAAAAAGTACGTGGAGCATATAGCTTGCAATGATTGACTAGGACTGGGAAATTAATATTACTTAAAACACATGAACCTGATGAGTGTACTACAAAACACTGTATTTGGTTACAACCTCATGCTAATTCTGCAGTTCTGCATGGAAACAGATTCAGTTGGAGCTGATACTTGAGTAAAATTCAGTAGCCACTCAATCTAGCTAGCTACTGGTAGGTATATTATAACACCATCAGTTATGAGGGTAGTTATACATAGTTGTGCAGTGTGGATTGTTACTAGGATATGTATAACTTAAGGAATGCACGTATCAGTCATGCCTTCACGTATACACTCATGCAATCTATGGCTATGTAACCATTAGAAGCCTCCCAGGCCTAATTATTGATCTCTCTCTTTAAGAATGCTTTCTTCTTTGTGTGGGGGTACCTTAGCTTGTTGACTACGCCCATGTGTACGCATGCATGTACAATAGCTATTACGTCTCATGCACACACCCATTATACCACAAACCATGCATGCCTACTATATATGGTGTGTAATATTATACTTGGAATGCTCCAAACTGAGTCCACTATCGAGTTTCCAGATTCCCAATTCGTATGGGTCACGTGCTGAATTGAGTGGGGCATGACTGAGCTGAGCAGTTGCAGCAATTCATGTCTTCCTAAAACTAAATAGTTAGGCCTTTTTCCATTTTAGTTACTCACTAAAGCTATAACTGAAGGAGCACAACTATAACTCGGAATCCAAAAACTAACTAATAGTGTTGTTTTAGTGTGGCTACACATATCAGAGTATCAGTTTAGATATTGGATTCTGTAATGTCAATTGTTTCGCTGTGGCTATTGGTCCGGCAGTAAGTACATACTCTAGGTATACAGTAGAGTACGTATTTAAGCGCCCAGGGTTTGGGGACAATAGAACGCCGCTGAACAAGGGGGTGGGCGCTAGATGCATACTCAGACTTCTTAGGCATGTAGTATCCGCCCACCCATTCAGCACTGTATAAACAACAAGCGCTGCGGTAAGCTGTGAATATCAATGACCGGCTATGAATATATAAGTCCATTTTTCACGCACATGCCGTAGTTCATACTTCACTGTAAATCGGCCTTTTTGAATGCACAACCTCACCCAGAAGTTAAGAAATGCTGCTCAAGACTTTTGTGATGGGTGGGCCCTTACTACACTGCTTTTGGACCCTGTGCAGTAACTTTCGCGTGAAGAGGGGGGTGGGCGCTTGATACGTGGTGGGCGCTTGATACGCACACTACGGTACGGAAGCCACTTCGTAATAGACCTTATTCGGCTAACTAGCGCGCGTTAGCCGGTATTAATTATATTGGTATTAGCCGCGTTATGGAAGCAATGGGCAATCCAGAGCGTTTAGCTGGTTCGGAACTGAAAGCTACTCTTATGCCAAAGCTTCCCAGTTTCAAGTGTCAGCCCAAACATGATAAAGTGGACCGTACGTCCGAAGCGAACAGTCTTCTTAAATTGAGTGTAACTGTACCCCAGCTGAACAATCAGAGTAGACTGTCAATGGAATTGTCATGTACAGTGGAACCTGCCTAATGCGGTCACCTGGGGGCCAAATATATTTGGCCTCATTAGAGAGGTGGCTGGAATACAGATGACCTCTCTAAAGCGGTCAAGTGAAGTTTTAGTGTGATTGACCGCATTACAAAGGTTCTTGCGACACTGAACAACTTCGATTCAAGTAAGTTCCATGAAAAAGACAACTAAGGACTTTAAGAATTGTAAAATTCTTGATTGTTTCATTTTGTATGTTCAGTTTGGCACTTTGTATAATGTTAAATTTAACGCATGCGCGCACGTACGCACCTCACGCGCGCACTCGGTGGCCGTTATTGGAGGTTTGGCGACTTTTGGTGTGGTACTTTCGCAACGGTTTTTCATGACACTGGCAGTCTTCTTGGCCAGGAAAACACTCGAAGGTGATCAGTAAGTTGTCATCAAGGCTTGAGATTTTGAAAGATTTCTGGAGTATTAGCATACATATAATATAACTTACTATAAAGTTCTTCAGATGATATAAGTTTTGTAATATCCATGATGGTTTACCCGCGGCATTTTGGCACTAAAGACAACTTGCATGTAGATCTGGCATCAACATGCATTCACTATGGGAAGTATGCTGGCAGGTATGTACGGTACTACCTCCAGTCTTAGCTTACTATGCAGGGTTATAGCTGTTCCAGGTATAGTTATAGTTATACGTAACACTCCTTGTGCAGAACCAGAGTACTGGCTCATCCCACCCAAAGAGACAGAGGCAGTAACAAAGGAGGTTACTAAAATGCTCCGGAGTATTCAAAAGGTGATGAAGGTACGTTTAACCAGGCTAATGCTACGTGATGATACGAAATTTTCCTTTTGTTTTCTCCTCCTCAACGTATGCATGCTATGTGTAGCAAAGGGAAGAACTCCTGCTGTACATGGATACCACCTCGAAGAGGACAAAGAGAAAGTCCTAGGAGAATGTACACATCCTTTTTTCTGGAGGAAGGAGGATTTTGTAACTGGAGTCAAGTAGATCTCAAAAAAAGTATAACTGTTGTTGTTGATGTTGTACAATGCTGGTACACTGGGGGGACATTATTTTTCTCAATCTTCTGAACCAGATCAAACCATAGTGCAACACAGTTAACCAGGCCTGCCATGTGTTGCACTATGGTTTGAACAGGTTCGGAAGAGATGAACTCATGACAAATTATCCTGTGATCCTTAGTGGTTTGAGGAGGTTCGGTAGGGTTGAACCACCTCAAACTCCACCCCAGGACTGGTTCCCTGTGTTGTACTATGGTTTGAACAGGTGCGGAAGATCAATGCTCCTGAACTACTCTACTGGAGTGGGAACAACTCTTGTAGCACACTTAAAACTACAGCAGCTACTGCTGCTTCTTTTTTGCCTCCCTATGAGTCAGACAGAATGGAGCTACGGGATTCCTTGAGAGCACTTAGCTAAGTAGTCAATGCAACGTTGTGTGAGTGACGTGAACACTTACACTGCTGATGTTCCGTGATGTCGACACGCACCAGTGCCATGCGCCATGGAATCACGTGCGAAAGCATACCTGTACACTCAGCCTCATGCACGATGGCCCTCCGTATTTTTCTTCACCACGCCCACAGGGGGGAGCCTGGGAACAAGGCTAGGATACGCTGACTTATGCATGGCTTGAAAAGTGCCCAATATTGCTTCAAAATGAATCTTCATGTGCATTGCCAAGAGTTCAAATTTGTGAAAAGTCACTTTCTCCCAATATACACAGAAAGGGGCTAATGGAATGTACATAGCTACACAATGCAAATTACACGGCCGTAATGACCAGAGAAGCACTTGGTTCTTGCAGACTTGATTCAAAGGTTACTATAGGCTAAACTTTTAGTTAGGCTGTGATTATTATTAGAGGGAACTGGTATTTCTTATGCTCAAGGTGGGTGCATAACTTGTCAGTTTTACCGTCATGATCCTAATTATGTAGAAATCCATAGCTCAACCAAATGTACGGGAGTAGTTTTATTTGTGATTCCGTGGTTCATGTGAGGTTAACCAAGTCAAGTTCAAAGTTGGTCACACAGAATTGATACTTAATTGAGCTAACTTGTAGCCAGACTTCAAGACATAATGAAAGAGAATGTAGAATAATTATTCCTCCCATGAATCACAAAATCATGGCCAAACTCCATACAAATGCGTGCACATGGCAGCGGCCAGGTTAATTTTTTTTTTCCCATTGGTTGAGGCATGATTATAGTTTTCCAGTTTGTAATAGTACACACAGAAGAGTTAGAATTATTTTGGTCTCTTGAAGTCTGGCTACAAGTTGGCTAAAATTAATTAAGTATCAATTCTGTGTGACCAACTTTGAATTTGAATAACATCATCTGATAGAGGATGGCTGAGGTATTACCAAACAACATAGTTGAGATCCACCAGTCATGTGATTGCTTTATTGCATTTGTAAACTCTGAGCGAGTCGCCTATCATGTGGTTGCTTTTTTGTATTCGAAAACTGACGTTGGACCTGCTGTTGTGGTTGATGTGTGGTCAAACAGACAATGCCAGTGGCTCATGATCAGACATACCCAATAACTTTGGAAGTAAATGTTGTGCGGGTGTGGCCAGTAAATGAGGGCGTTCTTCCACTGGACAGATTCACCATCAAAAGCACTTAAGTAAAACGTTTCCAGTGAATAATTATAAGCTACCGTATAGCGGGAAAATTTGGCGGGGGTTTTAATTTGGCGATTTGGCGGTGCAGGAAAAAATCGCCAAATTAAATTCCTCCAATATTAAACCCCACACCAGCCGGCCGGCCACTCGGGTATGCGCGCGCACATCAGTAAGGCACATAACTACGTACGTAAGGTAGCCACGCTGTACCAGTAAAGACTCAGCTGCTGTATACTCCCAAGAGAACGCGACATCGGGGATTCCTCTCTCTCCGGGAAGGAACTACAAGCCGTTAACGAGAGTGTGAGGGACGTGCGGCCCACGATTGCGCTCGAGCGCATCACCGCCACAGCGCAATCCAGTCGCCGCTCTCGGACGGTGGGGCTCCACACTGTATGGTAAACGTGATGACATCCCTCTACTTCGAAGGTCTCCATGGTTAGCTGGTAACTAACTGTCGATCGATACGCTGAGGCGTACGCGTACGTCATTGCCGTTACGTCATTTGTGTTGGGGATCGAATTCGCGAAATCGCCAAATTTAAAATTCGCCAAATTTAAAAATACGGCGTTTTGGCTGAAATCGCCAAATTTAATGCCCGCCAAATTTTCCCGCTATACGGGAATTACAGACAGGTGCCTCTAATCATCACAGACAGGTAGAATTGATCACTTCAAAGACTTCCCGTCAGTGAACTATACAATGTACGTCACAAACATAAAGACAATCACATACTCGCCCTGAAACTGGAACATATATAGTAGAGTTCCACTCGATGTCTGGAGTGAGATTGCAGACCGTAGCTACGCGTCGTGCTCATACTGACCGGAATTATCTACGCGAATTTGTCTATAGCTAGCTGCGTAGCTAAGATCTTGCTAGACCCTTCTCCAGATATATCATTGTATGCTGAAATGGCATCGCGTTGGCGCTTGATAACCAAGCTTTGTAGCGCAGCTGTGCTGCTTGTGCTGTTGTTGTCTGGTAGCTATGTTGATGCTCAGAACGAAGATGGAAATGTCACGGTTTTGCACCTGCTGACCTTGATACCTCCCGGAAATAAATCAGACTCGCTCCTACTTGCTGCGGAACTAGCTGCGTTCAAGATTAACGCAAGGGATGATCTCCTTCCTGGCTACAGACTAGAGTTGATCTCGGCAGTCACGGAACCGTGCAATGAAACACTGATCATTGAACCTTACAGAAGTTTTGTGAAGTATGCTGCATCAGGTGGACCATTCAACATCGTAGCAGTTACTGGAATGATCTGCGCCACTGTGACCCAGGCAATCTCCCCACTTGCAGGACGTCAAGACATTGATCTTCTCCAGATCTCTGCTGGTGCAGCACCACCTGTATTTGCAAATGCAGAAGACTATCCACGATTGTATCGAGTCATTTCATCATCAGCAGTTCAAAGTGATGCTCTCCTGAAGCTCATGGAAGCATTTCAGTGGAGAAGAATCAGTATCCTGAGTGACTCCACTCTCATCGACCACTCTGGAGCAGCTCATGACCTTATCAACAAGGTTAGTGAAGATCCACATCTTACACTTGTTTCCCAAGAGGTTGTAACGCCTAGGTCAGTTTTCCCTGCATTTACCAGGACGATATCAAATGCAGCAAAAATCATCTATGTCTCAATGGCAGCAGAAGAGGTACGTAGACTTCTGTGTGCAGCATACGAGCAAGGACGCATCTGGCCTACCTATGTGTGGATACTCAGAGTGGAGGAGGACCTATTGTTAGGTAGTGAAAAGTGTGGCAATGTTACAATGCAGGAGGTACTAGAAAATTCAATTATCTTCAGGTACAGGACAGAGCCCAATGACTTGAATTCAATGCTAGTATCGGGACAGACGTACAGTGAGTATCAACAACATTTGGGAGCTAACATCACAAATGAAGATGTATTTGCCAATGCACTTCATGACTCAGTATGGGCATTTACACTGGCTCTCAATCAATCACTACAGAATTTTACTTCCGAAGATCTCCAACACTACGGACTTGGTAACAACTTAACATCAGTTATTGAAAGTAATTTGAAAATGGTCAATTTCTCAGGTGTTACTGGGCAAGTCCACTTCAATGAGAACCGTGAATCTGACACTGAAGTGAACATCTTCCAGGTGAAGAATGGCACTGCTGTTCCAATTGGGTGTTACAATCCACACTCCCAAAATCTCACTCTTAGCTTACCCCCAGAAACAATGATTCCCAAAGATGACTTTGAAACAGTTCGTCTGAAGCTCCATCCAGCTATGCCAATTGTAACCGTAATAGTTGTAGGGCTGTTGGTTGTGGTAACTACCATCATCCTATTCTTATTTCTGTATGAATGGAACAAGCCTGCAATCAAAGCAACCAGTCCATACCTCAGCCTTCTTATTTTGGCAGGATGCTACCTGCTCTATGGGGCCGTTACAATACTTGCTATGCGAGAGTACATCGACAATTTTGGTGAGCTGTGTCAAGCACTACTCTGCTTTGATGTTGTTGGGATGCTGTTAATCTATGGAACACTCTTTGTGCGTCTGCTTAGAGTGTGCAGAATTTTCTTCTGCGTATTCCACAAGCCAGGAAAGCTTTGGTCTGATTGGTCTCTTTTCATCGTAGTTCTTCTTATCGTAATGGTTGCTGCAATTATACTTATCCTTTGGGCTACAATGGACCCACTTCTGACAATCAAGATCCAATTTTTCATACCGTTTGTGGATCCTCCACACCATGCAGCGATTTTGTTCTGTGACAGCAACTACTACTACGCTTGGATATCTGTCCTCTACTATGTATACCTTGCATCCATCGTGTTCTTTGTAGGAATTCTTGCCATTTTCACTCGAAAAATCAAGATAGCAGGTTTCAGGGATACCAAGGAGGTAAGCATGTTCATATTCATCTCTATAGCTGCCCTGACCATTTGCTTTGCATATTTAACAATATTCGCTGAAGTTGGTATCATAGAAGCAGCCTACACATTTGAGGTTCTCCAATACTTGCCTGTTGCTATACTCTGCAAAGTGTTTCTCTTCATGCCAAAAATCTGGTCAGCAAGATTTCAAAAGCGCAAACGTAGACCATCAACAGCATTTTATACAACCTCCCACTCAACGATTCGAAGGGGATCCTCAATAATCTCATTGCGAAGGAGCTCTGCTTCTGCAGCCACAATGCAAAGAGATAAGCCAAGGCGAAGGGGATCTTCTAATGCCTCATTGCTAACAGATGTTTCAATGCGAAGAGATTCCATGACCTCAGGATCTTTAATCCAAAGGGATTCTTCCATGGTCTCAATGCGAAGGGGGTCTTCACAATTATCAGTGAAGGGGGAAACTTCCATACGAAGAGGATCTTTACAATTCTCGATGCAAACGTCACAGGGAGAGGTTTGTACAATGCACCCTCCCATAAATGAAATAGACACTGGGGCTTCATAGAATTCCATTTTAGATTTATACCAGTACTAGTCCCAGTTTTCATCTAACTAAATGTATATTGCTAGTAGCTTTTATACAAAAATGTGATTTGTGTATGTTTGCAGTGTAAGTTTAGCACACAAGCTAATGAAGTTGTCATGCACTAATAGTGTGCCACTGAAATGAATTGTATCACATCCCATGCATAGATGACACAAAGTGTGAAATGCCATGCATCGTTTACACTTCACAGTGGGGCATGAACAAGATAAAAGTACTCTCCACTGCGTTTGAACACTACAACATACCCGGCTCACGCCTCATCTAGATAGAGAATTTTATGTAGGCCTGCATGTATGCTTACATGGTCAACAAAATGTTAGTCTTTTCTTGTGAACCTTTTTCTGCACGTGAGTGGGTTATGAAATGTTAACCACCGTACATGGTAACAGTAGAACATCATCTCGTGATAATACCACTCAAATCTGACAATGCATGGTGTTGATAATTTCAGATGTCTATATGTGCTACACCCAACCAAACTGTTATTCACATGAAGTAAAATGCCTGACAGCTACACTTCAGCCAGAATTGCAATTAGCCACACCTAATATGATCCAGAAGGCAGAGGACTAGCTATACTGTGGCCAGACCATTAAGCCATAAATTCAGCCATTAAAATTTCTATTGGCAGCATGCATGGCACACATTTGGTGCATGTCTATCAGACAACAAAACCTAATGCGTGAAGGGGCGCTAGCTATGCAATCCACACTTCCCAGATCAATCCCCGCACAATGAAAGTAGCTATAGAGATACTGGCTATTTGATTGTATCGCCATGCATATGCTCCTGCATGCACTATCCAGCTATAGCTATCACTGGAAAAAATAGTCGGTTAAAATAACCCATAGAGTGGTTAACCTGGTTTCAGTGAACTCCCATGCACTGCAAACTAACCAAGTAACACTAGCAGATGATGCATACCTATTACCTGCCTGGTAAGTACCATGAAGAGAATGGACAAACATGTTTACCATCACCATTCCAAAGAGTCACTCCTTCAAATTCTGTCACCCTTCATAAAGCAAGGCAGACACTTGTCTACTAGCTGAAGTATAATAGTATGCCCCCCAGTTAGCTACTAGTTATGCATCCACCTGTTGGCTAATGTATCCATTGTTTGGTTCATTAACCAGAAATCTGATGCATCATCAGCTGGTCAGTTTGCAGTGCATTGGAGTTCACTGAAACTAGAGTAACCACTCCATGGGTTAATTTTAACTGTAATTTTTGCAGTGTATCAGCTTTACGGCCTCACCTGCAGGCCCTGGCATATAAGGCTAGCACTAAAACGAGCATTATGCATAGTTGTGAGCACTGAGCATTATTTGAGCATCTTTTAATCATTTTCAATCACATGTTACCTGACAGACTTGGTGAGGGCTCAGTACAAACATTTGTCCGTGTTGTTTCAGCTGACATAACATATCTTGACGAAATGTATGGAGAAAGTGGATACCAGATGCTCCTCTCCACCTTTCGGGCACCTGGGAATGAGCCTAGTCAGATTTCTGCCCAAAATTACCTGGCTCAGCTACTCAGGGGCAAGTCATTCCGCAATATCATGAGCATTTTCATGAGCATTTTCCTCTTAAATCAGAGCATAATTGGCTAACTAAATGAGCAGTGCTGCAAAGCATTATTCTATAAAAGTTGAGCATTGTATGCCAAGGCCTACTCACCTGGTGTCCATTGGTTACTGTCTGTGTACGCAGTTCGAAGTGGTTGCTTACTACAGTGCTACAGAGGCAGATTGAAACAACAATACCTGCATGCAGTTATCGGGGCAGCTTTAATACCCATTATACCCATATGCCCGTGAGAGTGCAATTAATTTCAGAGATGTAACCCAATGTATATTAAGTCAGTGTTGTTTTTGGTTCAACGTTTGGAGTTTAGTTCAGGGTAAAAGTTGCACAATCAAAAGGTTTACTAAAACCATAGTTTTACATTACAGTCCTCATTGTAGCTTAATTACTGTAATGAGAAAATTACTGAAATGAAAATAGCTAGCTATGCCTTTTTAAGTATCATGTTAGAAGCCTAGGCCTCCCGGGCAGAAGTAATGATCCCTCTTCAGGAATGCTTTATTCTCTGCGTGGGGGGACACACCCATGTGTTCATGAATGATCATATGATACAATAGTTATCACACCCCATGCATACACCCATGTCACAATTAAAGCATGCCTATGGCTAATACAGCAGTATGCATAGAGGACACTCTTTGTTATGTAATGTTTACTGAGAATTCCGCCTGTGAAGAATACAAAGGCTAACTTGAAGATCAATGACTACAAGATTGTGTACACTTATAGTACAGCAAGTGGTGCAGTTGTTACCATATATGGTCAGGAGCACATAAGAGTAGAAGGAAGGGAAGGAGGGTGTCTTTACCACACAATTTTGAAAATGTCCCCACAGTAGCTAGTCCCATTAGCTACCATTTTTAGCAGATGCGTGTATTACTTTTCGTTGAGTGGCTAGTTATACAGCAAGGTGCCAAAGATTGCTGGAAGAGAAAAGAGATAGTGTCAATAAGAGCTGCAAGGTAGCTATGTTTCCCAGCAGTCATCAACTCCAGAAAAGCTGAAGGGTATCGCCTCATTCCCAGGCCCCTCCCATCTCAAGCGGCAAAAATCTGGGTGGGGGCCTGGGAATGAGGCTAGCTGAAGGAACTTTTTTTTTTCTCCCACTAGCTAATCGAGACACTCACTTGGCTGTGAAGTTGCAAAATCATCATACAGCACTTTCCCAAGGACTGTCACTATGTCCTTCCTCTGCTTCATTACCAATGGGGACTTGATTCATTTGTCTTCCAGCAGTCATCCTGAATGGTGCAAGCTAAATAGTAACGAGACTAGCTAATGTGGTAAAGTTTCCTTAATTTTTTCATGGTCGTTGCACGCCCCTCCCTTAATTCCTTCTGCTCTTTATGTCATTATACGCTCCTAATATGGTGTAAAGACTGCTATATCCTACACACAAGATGGATGAATGTGTTATCTCTATATTGCTTATGATCTAGTGTTCAACTACGTATGCTACACTGTGCAAGTGGTATTTACAATCATCTGTTACTTAGCAACCAAACTTTCTGGCAGACCGCATGCTATAGATGTTTAGTTAGGCGTGTGCAGATGTTTTTCCCTAGGAATTTGATTTGGAGCAGGAAATGTCAGGCTGGGGGTAATGTAAGTGGCACCCATCTAGAGCATCTTGGGCATGTCTTTCCAGAATGCATATGCTCTGATGGCGTATAGCTATCTGACAGATTAAACTCTATACTGAGCTATTATTTTCAGTATCATTCTCCTATAGTTATTTTTGGGGATTTGTTTATTTGTCATTTTTGCTTTGTTTTTTGTATACATACTTGGTACACACCAATAGAAAAGCCATTAGTATAATAACGTAAAGGAATTTTGTGATGAATACCTATCCTCAGTCCCATCCCATACTTATGGGATGGGACTGAGGGCAGGCAATGGCATTTCCCACGTTTCTTTGCCTTTTCAAGAGACAGGCCATCACAAAGCTCTTGACAGCCCATATGCAAAATACATTCTTCTGCTATTAACCCCTTTAAGCCCGAATGACGTATATAGACGTCACTTGACCCAGTGCACTTGTAGGGCTTCTCGTCAGTATGTCCTTGAAAGGCTTCAGAGGGCTTAGGGACAACTGTGGGAAAACTCAACAGCCTTTGAATACCCCTTGAGGTTTTTGATTTTAATGAGATTCATAGATCCTGCAGATGGGCCCTTAAGAAAACACGATGGTGTAATCCGGCTGACATCCACTTTGACCTCCAATTGCTGGGCTTGTGGTGGTCATGAATATCATTAACAGTATTGCCAGAGGGGTCTCTCCATGTGTGCAAGCCCCACCAAGTCTGGCCGCTGAGGAGCGAATGCTGTGGGAGAGGAGCACCTACAAAGGTGGTGTGCGCTGAATGCATGAAAACGTGTTGTCTTGGGGAGTAGAATTCCGTAGTTAAAGGGTTAATAGTCAGTTCAAGATGTGTTCAATAACAGCTATATACAGTACAAGTGCCTCATCCATATATGCATGGCCACTTGCACATCAAGGACTACGTACAGCAATGGGGGCTTACCGCACAGCAACAACAAGAACGAGAGGCCCAGAGGCTTCAGTGAGGTTTGACTATCTTGGGACACGGGCAGCAACAGAAACTGCCCTGAGGCGCAATGACAACAGCAATTTGTATTTTAGCATATATCTACTTCAGACCGTAGCTTTATTTAGCTAGCTATACCCACTGGCTATACCTATACTTTCACAAGAGTGCTTTTAGTTACTCATGTATAGATGGTTTACAGACATATGCATCTTGAGTTTATGGAGTGCTGGATCAGTTTACAGCACATAGCTACATGCAAAGATGCACATGCAAAAACATGTCACTGCACACACATGTGCATCATGCTCCAAAGCCCCAACTATATTCGGCCGAAAGAGGAATAATTATTGTCACACAAATTTAGTATCACCAGCATTGTAAATCTGTAAACACTGCTATGTGGGTTGGAACTGTGAATACATTAAATTTTAATAATTTAAAGTACATCAAAAATGTATGGAGATGTAGGGATAGCAGAACAGCAAATAGTAAGAAAACAAGCAGGGATGATGGCATAGAACAGTTCAGTAGCTATATCCCTGTGCAGCAGTCATGAGCAATTCAGTCAGCTGTTCAGTTTGGCTTGTGTTGAAAATTATTAGTGATGTGCTGCCAGTTCCCATCCTAGGTAGCCATATGATGGTTTGGGTTCAAGCATGGATAATAGAGCATGGATAATAGAGCACTCCCTGTGCTCTATTATCCATGGTTCAAGTGAAGGCTAGTATAATTAGGATGGAATATTCATGAGTTTAGTTGGGGCAAGTGTGGGTAAAAAAGACACCATAAACTAAGAGAAATTTTATGGACTGTCGTTTTGTCTGCAGGGCCACTGCTATATATGAGAGAGTACATCGACAATTTTGGTGAGCTGTGTCAAGCACTATCAAATTCTACTGACTCCACCTGCAAATGATGCAACACTGCTATATAGCTTGACATTTCACTAGCTGCGTTCCGCGTGTGGGCCTGGGAACGAGGCTATTTAGACTTAGTCTCTGGCAGATCCACCAACTACGCATGCGCAAAATCGTAAACCAACCCTAACCACAAATGTGCAATTCGAATTCCATGCAACCCTGTGCAAGCAAGTAGTTTGGAGTGTTCGATAGCAGAGAAAGGAGGAGCTGGTATTTGCTGAGTCCACATGACCTTGGCCTGGACCCCAAACTAAACTTGGAACCCCTCAACTGCCTTGTCTTGGTATAGTCATTCAGCTGTCTATTTAGTTTGTATTTTGTACTGCATCCGTATAGCTACCACCATGCTCATGTATACATGATGGGCTCAAAATTATAATTATAGTGTTTGCAAACAGTCCTGTATGCATCTTCTTTCTTCAGCCACCCACACTGGCCAAAATGTTGCTTGCTGATTTCCGTTGTACTCCAGGTAGTAATTTGGTGCCATCAACAAGCCATCTGTGTAAAGTACGAAATTCATGAGAAAATGAACCAGTAACTCTAGCCTAGAATGAAGTAGCTATAACGCTCTGAAAGGGGGTGACCTAGCCTCGTACCCAGTCCCATGCCCAGGCAGTGTGGCAAGATCACGTACACTGTAATTTCGTTTATTCCACCATTCAAGTTCTCCATGGGAGAAGGCTGCTCTGCACTTGTAAAATTATGCATCCCGACTATAGTACAGACTACCAGTAACTTACTTGGCTGAGTCTCGGTACCACTCTCACTCATGATAGAGGAGTCTTATCGATGACATACTCAACTTGTCCTGACACTAAGTAGGTGCAAACCACAGCACTTCTTTATACGGCATGTTTATTAGTAATCTGCTTGCAGGTAGTGTACTTAACGCCTTGGAAAAAAAGTTCCGTATAGCTATGGAAGCACTGCGGTTCACAGCTACTTATCGGCCACCTCAGAACAAGTCGTATATGGGCAGTCGAGCAGACTCCTCTGCTGTGTGCAATTGTGGTGACCGAGACTATACTTAGCTATAGGCAAGTACATTCCTGTATATACCGAGCACAATATAGTAATATGCAGCATCACTGAGAATATCAGCGAATGCAGACTGTAAGTTATCTACTGGACTCAATTACCAGGTAGGAAGTCGATAGAGTGATTTGAGCCTGAAAGATGTCAGTACAGTCAGTAGCTAGTACTTTGGAACAGAAATGGCGGAAGTCATACTCAATCCATGTTATGTCCATCTCTGTACCTCATGACAGCTTCATCGCTTCTGTTACAGCTTCACCAGCACTGCCAGCAGTTGTTCAGCATTCTTCTTCGGTGTTCCTTCTCAGGACAGTCCTGCATGTATCCACCATTGTGCTTACAGGGGCGTGTTGTACTAATCTGCGCATGCGTAGTTGGGGAATCTGCCAGAGACTAAGTTGAAAATACATCCAAAAAAAAAAACATTCGCCTCCCAGGTATGTATAGCTACATGTACAGGCAAAACATCTTGCTACTAGTGCCATCAGAAACAGTCACAGGCATCTGTACTACCAAAGGTATACATGTCTGCTATGACCTGGAGTCGAGTGCCTCTATTTATAAGTATTCTTCTACACTCTGCTGCTACACCAATGGATGGAAAAGCTACACTCTGCTAGATCTTTTGATCAGGTAAAAATTATGCTGACTTTATATTAAATTGCTACACCTTGAGATACAGCTTTCAATACTACAGGGCTTACAGGGTGGAACTCTTCAGGCACCTCCTGCAGTTGACACTCCCCAATACCAGTATTGGCAGCACACAGAAAGAGGCAAATACTTGGCCGTCAACTTGTTGTAGTGCTAGTGTCTTTGTTTATGTAGAACCGTGTTGAAAGGCTGTACCTATCCATGTATCTGCACGCTGCTACATAAACCGTTTCAATCTGGGCAGAGGCCTGGGAACAAGGCTAGGGTGAACTTATGCCATCCCATTCGGGGAACCGAAAGCAGCGCACGCGGGCCTGGGAACGCGGCTATCATGCATCCTAGTGCACTCAAGTGCACTCTGCTCCAAGTGCACTCTGCTCCAAGTGCACTCTCAGCACTTTCATGCATTGGGAATGAGGCTAGAGACACATTAGAATGCACGAGAGTGCGCGCACTTGCGTATTAGGCCGTGTAGGAGAAATGGCCTGGCAACTTGTGCGAGTTCAAACTGTTACTTCCGCTGCCAGAGAGTTGGAAGAACCAATCAGATTTCAGATTGCCATCACATGACAATAGTAAACCAAATTGCGTCATGTGTTGAAACGTCACCTACACGGCCTGGGAACGAGTCTAGTGTCTCTCATGATTGAAGTGCACTTTTGTACATCCTAATGATCAAAGTGCACTCTCATCTCCAAGTGGACTATCATGCATCCCAGTCCACTTTCACTAAGTGCACTACAGAGACCCTCCATGCATCCCAGTCCACTTTCACTGAGTGCACTACAGAGACCCTCCTCATGCATCGTGGTGCACTCTCGATAATGTATCCAATCGACTCTCATGCATCCTAATGCCCCCTCATTTTCCAAGTGCACTCCAGTGATCCTAGTGCACTCTCGTGCATTCCCATGCACTTGGAGTGTGAGAGTGCACTACTAAGGATGGATGAGAGTGCACTAAGATCTCTGAGGGCACTTGGATTATGAGAATGCAGTAGGGTGCATGAGAGTGCACTTGGAACATGAGAGTGCACTAGGATGCATGAGAGTCAGGGGCGGATTCAGGAAAAATCTTAAGGCGGGGCTATATATATCATCCAGCTACAGGCGAAGGTACATGTATCCAGTGCAGTGGTGAACACTGGAGGTGCGAAGCGCGGAAAAAATTTTCACCATCACTTTCCAGTTGTCTAGATGGGCTCTCGTAGCACATTCGTGCTTTTGCACTGCACTCACTGCTTTCTGGTTTCTGTGTCATCCGTGAACATCTCACTCTCGACGTGGAAAGGTAAGTGTGACTAGTCGTGAAAGTCAGAGTCTGATGAAAATTCGCCGTGCACGTACCGTGGTCTGAAGTGAGAACCGTTTTCATCCCCAGCACGAATTCACTCTGTATCTGATTGATCCTGACTGTCACAAGCCTGAATTCTGAGTGCACAAGGATGCATGACGGTGCTGAGGATGTCAGGAGTGCACTTGCATGGATTATGAGACTGCACTGGGATGCATACAAAGGTGTACTCGATCATGAGTGCATTAGGTGCGTGAGAGAGAGATCCTAGTGCACTCTCTTGTTCCAAGCGCACTCTCGTTCCAAGTGCACTCTCATGCATCCAAGTGCAGACACCGAGCAGACACTATGATTCTACTCCCATTGTACTGATGATTCTACTCCCATTCTACTCATTATTCTACTCCCATTCTACTGATGATTCTACTCCCATTCTACTCATTATGCTACTCCCATTCTACTGATGATTCTACTCCCATTCTACGGATGATTCTGCTCCCATTTTAATGGCAATTTAGTTAGTCACACTGTACTATTCCCATTCTAATGACAATTCTATTGACAATCTACTCTGATTGTACGGCTGGGGTGCAGTTACACTCAATTTAAATGAAATATACTGTCTCTCTAGTTCTGTGACATCCTTGGTGACATTTCAGCTGTCTGTGTTACTTCCAAAGTGCTGCTCAATATCTTTAAGAAGACTGTTCACTTCGGATGTACGGTCCACTTCATCATGTTTGGGCTGACGCTTGAAACTGGGAAGCTTTGGCATAAGAGTAACTTTCAGTTCCGAGCCAGCTAAACGCTCTGGATTGCCCATTGCTTCCATAAAACCAGTGGACGGAATAGCTAGCTTCTCTTTCAAATACTCTGCAATGCGTGGTCTGTACTTCACTCCTTGCACAGCTTCCACCAGTAGTGCTCCTATTATAACGCTATCAATAGCTATAGCGTCGTCGGTGTGCCATTCGAGTTGATGAGTTGTTGTGAGCAGAATGTCATTACTCCGAAAGTAGATATATGGCCTAAATACCGTTCTATTACCAAAGAACAGTACGGTTGGTTCGTTGTTTCTGAAGCCCTTCATCTGCGATACTGAAACAATCTGTACAACGGGTTGAACACAGTGTGAGCTATTAGGGTCGGATAAGTCAATGAACTTCGATTTGTCCTCTTCAAGACTTAGTTCCTTAAGTCCAGACTGTCCACCAAGGCTGTGTTTCACTATGATTGGATGGGTAATAATGCCACCATCTCCATTCTTCACACCCACGACTAAGTCTAATATCCCATGTGGTCCTGTGGACGGTGGATTAAACACGACTTCATCAGCAAAGAGAATGGGCTCGTTTCTGTCGCCTCTTGTACACAGCACAATCATTAAATCTCTCAAAGCTGCCTTATCAGCTAGTTCTGTTGATAGACCAGCTGTGGCTTCCATACTGAACTGCTGATGCACGAGGTGAACAAGACGCTCATACAGTCGAGCAGCAATTTTGTTATCTTTCGCAAATGTAGGAAAATCTTCAAACAGAACAGGCAAATATACACTCTTCTGTTCGTCCACGTGGACATACAAATCGTCTGGATGATGAAATGAAATACATAATGTAATGTAATTGTGATCGCTGTCATTCACTGACTCAGAATCAAAACAATGGTATACAAACTCACAGTGGTTGTCAAGTTACTAGCATTTGAGTCCTCCTGCATGCCGCCATTGCTAAGATATTCTCTACCTGACGTTACGTACGTGCATCCGGTGACAATTGGCTGTTCATAGATAGCTCGACAGTTCAGACTGGAGTCTTGTAAGACAACCTCTAGTTACATATTCGCTTATACCTAGGCCCAATAAAGCCTTCCACATGTCTACAGGGCCGTCGGAACCGGTCCGCATGGCCGGACCACTTTTCGGGGGTTAAATTGTGTTTTTTTTCTATTATAAATTCATGTCTCATTACACTCCTGGTAGGGGAAACATTGTGTCGCGTAATATTACACTCCTGGTAGGGGAAAAATTGTGCCGCGTAAATATTACACTCCTGGTAGGGGAAAATTGTGCCGCGTAATTACACTCCTGGTAGGGGAAAAATTGTGCCGCGTAAATAATATAATGGTTGAGTACTTAGGATTGGCCTACAGAGATTCAGACTACACCGCTGTGATCGCTGACCTGAATGTAAAAAGTTGGTGCTGAAACTCACCTTGGTGGTGGAGATATGACCGCTTTTGTCTCGCCGTTGGCCGCCATTGCTCAAGCGCTCTCTTCGACTTCCGGTGGCAGTACTGTTCTTAGGAAAGGCACACAAAAATTCTGACCACGCGGCTGTGATCGCTGTCGTTCACTGACGCTTACATGCCGAAACTTGAGAGCACTCTATATAATTTCTGATCTTCCCTATATATATATAGCTATCATGGTACTCACGTGATGTGTGATAATCTGTCACACTTACGTGTGCTACCGTTTAACCGTGGCTACCAGGAGTGCAGTTGCCCCTCGTTAATATAACATAATATAATGAGTACTTAGGATTGGCCTACAGAGACTCTGACTACACCACCTTCATCGCTATTATGCGCTGACCTGAAGTTGGTGCTGAAACTCACCTTGGTGGTGGAGATATGACCGCTTTTGTCTCGCCGTTGGCCGCCATTGCTCAAGCGCTCTCTTCGACTTCCGGTGGCAGTACCGTTCTTAGGAAAGGCACACAAAAATTCTGACCACGCGGCTGTGATCGCTGTCGTTCACTGACGCTTACATGCCGAAACTTGAGAGCACTCTATATAATTTCTGATCTTCCCTATATATATATAGCTATCATGGTACTCACGTGATGTGTGATAATCTGTCACACTTACGTGTGCTACCGTTTAACCGTGGCTACCAGGAGTGCAGTTGCCCCTCGTTAATATAACATAATATAATGAGTACTTAGGATTGGCCTACAGAGACTCTGACTACACCACCTTCATCGCTATTATGCGCTGACCTGAAGTTGGTGCTGAAACTCACCTTGGTGGTGGAGATATAACCACTTTTGTCTCGCCGTTGGCCGCCATTGCTCGAGCGCTCTCTTCGACTTCCGGTGGCAGTACCGTTATTAGGAAAGGCACACAAAGATTCTGACCACACGGCCGTGATCGCTGTCGTTCACTGACGCTTGCATGCCAAAACTCACCACGCTGGCGAAGTTGTGAGCCCTGTAACAATCCCTTGCCTTCTCCTTGAGCCGCCATTGCTGACTCAATCAATCGACGCTGACCAAGCATGGCTTCACGTGGCATGTGCGTTAATTGGAATGAGTTGCAATACCTAGCTTGCGCTACCAGCGAGTTGCAACCGGTTGCAGCGGCTGCTACCAGGAGTGCGGTTGCCCCTCGATGAATTACAGTATAATTTATGCATACCTTGTGCAACAACATCATGGTAGAATCAGCAGCGATGGATGTATAACCTCGTTACTGATGCACTGAACAGCTAGCTACTTATATATACCTCTGAAATGGCCTCAGAAAGCACCTCAGAAGGTGGAAAATTGAGAAATTTTCCTGGGGGGGGGGGGGGGGGGCAGACCCCCCTAGCCAGCAAGCGCTAAAACTTTTGCGTGGTGCTTCACGCCACAACCCACGGGGCCACAGTTACCAAATAAGCCAGTTGCAGACAAGAGTGAAGGAATTTGATTCACGTGACATCACATCCGGTTGCTCTTTTGTAGCCACGTTAAGTATTGCAGTGAATGGCAAAATTGGCAGGGGGGCGGTTTGAAACCTGCGCGTGACTGAAACCATACCGATTACACAGTTCATGTGACTGTGGTGACTGACAAGAGACCTGGCGGTAAAGACGGTGTGCAAAGAGTGAGAATCGGTTGAAGTACGAACAAGAACAACGCAGTATGCTGGACATACCTGCAAATGTTGTGGCAACAATCCAAGCCAGGATCCGAGCACCTTCTTCCACCGATTTCCAAGCGATCCAGGTAGGAGACCGAGACGGTTCAGCGTGTTTTGGATGGATGCGAGGCAGCTGAGGTCGCAGTCGCAAAGCTTGTTCCAGGCACTTTCCCGATAGCGATGCCAAAAGAGAACCAACAGCTCACTCAGGTCTGCTCCCGGCATGTCCGCGGCAGTAAGCGTCACAGAAACCATAGCTATTACTTTCGAAGTATAATAATCTAGCTATGCAGGAACAGAGCCTGAAAACTGGAGGCAGGGGGGCCCTAGACCGCTTTGTTCTTGTTCGTACTTCAACCGATTCTCACACTTCGCTCATCGTCTTGAACGTCCAGGTCTATTGTTTATCGCCGCGGTCACTTAAATTGTGTGATCGGTATAGTTTTAATCACGCGCGCATTTCAAACGCCCACCTACTGATTTCGCCATTGACTGCAATACTTAACGTAGCTGTAATAGAGCAACCGGATGTGACGTCATACATTCCGTGAATACTTTCGCTTGCGTGCAACTGGCTTATTGCCAGACGCAATGCCACTTCAGTTGGTTGGTTGTTTCTCCCCTCAGGCAAAAAAGTACTCGGAGGGCAATTTGGTACTTGCAGAGATTCTAGCCTTTTATGCTGTCAAAACCACCTCCCTATCCCTCCCCCCCCCCCCCCCCCCCCCCCCCCCCCCCCCAGGCCCTCTCGCCACCTTCAGCTCTGCGCACGGGCGCTGCACCACAGGCGTGGTGGACGTGGGCGCCCGCAGCCCACTCGCTGCCTGTACCTTCAAGTGATTCGACCCAGCCAAATGTTTTCTGACGTGATATATCCTCAGTGATGAGAGATCTGCCCCACAACTGCAGAGGTAGGAGGACACGCTTCTTCCATGGCCTCGGATCGTAAACGCGCTCGTCAACCTTCATTGCACGTGTCCATTACTTGTGCACTTCTGTATATCTTATTACTTGGACTGTATACCTCCGTATACTACGCGGACGTCATTATGACGTCACGGTTGGTTGTTGGTTCACAGGTCAAGGCAAAAAGGGGGATTGTGTCGGCAAAAAGGTGAACGGTGGCCCCATGCCGCAACCTAACAATTTTACGGCGTTTTGCGCCGCAACGTACACCACCCCTGGCCTGACCACTCTGCAACTGCTTCCGACGGCCCTGGTCTACCTTCACATATACACCGCTTTGCCAAGGCATGCACTCCGAGGTGTAGAAATGTCTTGTGGGTGGCATGCAGGAGGTTTCTACAAGAGCGGAAGTGCCATTCACTAATAAGCCAGTTGCACGCAAGCGGAAGTATTCACGGAATGTATGACGTCACATCCGGTTGCTCTATTGCAGCTACGTTAAGTATTGCAGTCAATGGCGAAATCGGTAGGTGGGCGTTTGAAATGTGCGCGTGATTAAAACTATGCCGATCAGACAATTTAAGTGACCGCGGCGATAAACAAGAGACCTGGACGGTCAAGACGGTGAGCGAAGTGTGAGAATCTGTTGAAGTACGAACGAGAACAAAGCGGTTTTGCTACGTCTACAGCCCCCCTGCCTCCAGTGTTCAGGCTCTGTTCCTGCATAGCTAGATTATTATACTTCGAAGGTATTAGCTATGGTTTCTGTGACGCTTACTGCCGCGGACATACCGGGAGCAGACCTGAGCGAGCTGTTGGTTCTCTTTTGGCATCGCTATCGGGAAAAGTGCCTGGAACAAGCTCGCGACTGCGATCTCAGCTGCCTGCCATCCATCCAAAACACGCTGAACCATCTCGGTCTCGTACCTGGATCGCTTGGAAATCGGTGGAAGAAGGCGCTCGGATCCTGGCTTGGGTTGTTGCCACAACATGTTACAGGTATGTCCAGCATACTGTGTTGTTCTTGTTCGTACTTCAACTGATTCTCACTCTTTGCACACCGTCTTTACCGCCAGGTCCCTTGTCAAACACCACAGTCACGTGCACATGAACTGTGTAATCCGTATGGTTTTAGTCACGCGCAGGTTTCAAACCGCCCCCTGCCAATTTTGCCATTCACTGCAATACTTAACGTGGCTATAAAAGAGCAACAGGATGTAACGTCACGTCAATCAAATTCCTTCGCTCTTGCGTGCAACTGGCTTATTCACTCACTACCAGAAGTGCGGTTAAAATATACCAAGACATACACAATTAGCCATGAAAGTGGAAATGACATTTACTGCCATTCTAGCTACTTACTAGGAGCTTACCTTTGAGCGCACTGAATCCAGTGTGATTGTCTCTAAAGAGGATGTCCTTCAATAACCCTGAAAGAAACAATTACACTGCATAAATGCAACTCCCCCTCTGTACGATAACAGTGTCCCAGTACTGCATACCTTTCCTATTGGCCTTCACTCCCAAAGTTACTGGGAATAAACGAAGACGCCCCCCCGATGTCAAGTCTTCCAGTATAGACCGTATGTCGTGGGTAGAAACTTTAACTTCACTCACTTTTACTCGCTCTTCCAATAACTTGAAGGAACCGAGTTCTGGCGTCCTGGGTCCTACGAGCAGTTCGGACTTACCCCGTGTCGAGACGGTCTGGAGGGTTGCTGAAGCCCTCAGAGCTCGCCGAACAAACCCACGGAGACTGAGAGCGGCCATCGCAAGGCGAGATTGGGTCGGTGCGCACGTGTATTACAACTTCCACATGACATCAGTCGCGTACTCGCGCTCGCCAACGTCTTTTGCAGAGCCGGCCGGCGCCGGGCGCGCGTTTATTGCTAAGCCCCGCCCTCTCAATTTTCTCTGAAAAAAAGGATCGTTCATAGACGTGCTGTTTGGTATAAAAGCTACGCAGAAACTGATACCTATCTCTAATGCATTAGACTTCGGAATAATATTTCATGACAATCACATAGACCAGGAGCTTATGAGCGGCGAAGCCGCGAAGGAGCGTGCAACTACCGCATACGCCTGAGTGCCGTCGAAATCCAAATTATTAGCTAGCGAACTTCCAATATGGAAACCTGTTCTTCAATCTAGCGTCATAATGACGACTTAAAAACCCACGTGTTGTGTGGTAGCGATGTGAGAAGTTTGACACTCGCTCAGTGGAGCGCCTTTGACATAGCCGCAGTGAAATGGCCAAGCGAACGGGTGACAGTGAAAGCGATTTGCGACAAAAACGTGGTAGATTTGAAGATCCCGGGACCCCTCACTGTTTGAAGACGCCTTCCTCTAGTCTCGGAACCAGACCCTTCGTGCGGGGGAGGAGGAAAGGGTCTGGGCACGTTCCTACATTCGAGTTGTCCTCACGGAACGTAATTATGCGTGGTAATTAGCGATCAACTGCGATACCACGCGTACGATCACAGTCGACCTGCTCGTTGCTCTCCTCGACTTTTGTCAGTCACTCGCGGGTAACGCGGTACGGCACAGCGATTCGCCATGTCTCGTCACTGGCGGCACAGAAAAGCCTGGAGAAAAATCATTTCCCTGACGTCATTCGCAATCAACGCTTCTGATTCGTTAGGTCAACATTCCGACCTGGGGACAACTCGAATGTAAGATGGTGCCCAGACCCTTTCCTCCTCCCCCGCACGAAGGGTCTGGTTCCGAGACTAGCCTTCCTCTTCGTCACCAAAACGGAAATACGTAAGTGATTAGGATTTGGACGGAACGGAGTTGCACGCTCCTTCGTGGCTTTGCCGCTCATAAGCTCCTGCATAGACTAAGAGAAGGCATCTATGGAGAAGGTTATCAATTGTCGGACACCATCCGTATTCGGACGCGCTAGCGCGCTAGCGCGGAAGTTGTACAATTGCGGAAGTGGGCGTGACCTTCCGTCGATAGTGCACATCCGTGCGTTGCAAGTTTGGTGTTGCTCTCGTTTGGCTCTGGAGTTAGTCTGTCAAAGACAAAACTCTGAAACAGCTATAATCGGACAATTGTATGCATTATCGGACGCCGCTCGCTCCCCGTTGCTTCCTCTGAACCAGTTTTCGGCGGGATTTCTGCAGCTTGGTGGAGCCCCAAGACCCTTCTGTTGCACGCCTGATTTTTTGTGTTGTAGCTGCCTCGGGTGCTGAGGGGCTTCATTGGAATGTTGACCAAGTCTTGATCGGACAGTGGATTTCGTTTTTAGGGGTTGGTAGATAAGTACTTTATGAAGGAAAAGATCCGTTTACTATAGGGGTCTGTTTAAGTACTTCAGACCCAGTTCAGTTCATTTTGATTTGATAACCCAGGAATGCCGCATCTCCAATGCAGAAGGTTTTCATGCAGGTCCTGGGCCCCATTAGGGGGGGGATGGTGATGACATCATCACTGAACTCCTTGAGTTACCATAAATGACATTGCTCAAACTCAGTGGCGTAGCCAGGAATATTGAATTGGTAGGGCACTGTTTATGCACGCTGCCGAAGGCAGTGCAAAGAGGCGTGGAGCGCCGATCAGTCCGCGCGAAGCGTGGAAAAAATGTTTCGCCTTAACTTTTCAGTTATCATCAGGATGGGCTCTCGTGGCACCTTCGTGCTTTGCACTTCAAGTTCCATATGTACGAGGATCGATGCTGCAGAGAGACGTTTTGTCCGGTGAAGGGGGGGGGGGGGGCTGAACCGTTAGAGCACCTGTAGTCGATGGTGGACCGCTGGGACTAGTCGCTCCGGATGTCTCTTCACAACTGACACGAGGTTTCTTTCAGTACTGGATCATCATCTGACTGATTATCATCAGAACCAGACTCACTGTTACTCTTGCTGCATTCGAATACCGTCAGTTACACAGACAGCCCATGCCATGTGCTCATGTAATAATAATCATTAACCTTTCGGAATGTTTATTGCCTGGGCCCAGAACCGAGTTGCCGGGCCCGTGCCCGGGCAGGCCGGGTACTGTGGCTACGCCACTGCTCAAACTCGTTTTTCTGGAAGGGCAAAGGGCAAATTCCTTTTTTGAACCTTTCAAACAGGGCTTTAGTGGGATTCGAACTCAGGACAGAGACTCTCACTCTACCAGTACACCACTGCCCCTTTACTATATGGGTCTGTTTTATGTACTAACTATTAAGGGTCTGTTTTATGTACATGAGACCCCTATACTATAAGGGTCTTCCTTGGTCTGTCTTATGTACTCTGCTCATCTAATTTGCAGGAACTTACCCATGCTCCACCCATCTACATAAGAGAGACCCATTATAATATATTATGCTAGGTCTGGTACTATAATTATAATGGGTCCTTCTTATGTACTTTGATCACTACCAATTATGCACATTTCAAGCAATTTTTTCCAGGAGCCCCAACCACTTTTGCTCTCAGCACACAGAAGCCCCGCCCACTCATGCTAGGCCACAAGAGTATTGTTGTATACAGCTAATCAAATTTTCATTGCTGCAGTCTTTTCACCATCCAAACATGTACACATGCATAGACTAGTCATTAACAAATTCATAGTCATCGTCTGCTTCAGGATCCAACACTGTATCTTCGGTTCCATCCTCAAAACAGGTGATCCATTTGCAGCTACTATATTGCCCTATTATCACCCCTGGGTACAGTACCTCTTCTTGTCATCAAACAGGACCTTGACCCTCCTTCCAAAGAATGAAGTGGATGCTTTAGTAGTGGCTGTGGATTAGGTGATAATTATACTAGTATAATGCAAGGCTTAGTAAACTTTTTTTTTTTTTTTCTATGAAAGTTTATGCACAAAAAATGCATAGGACAATGCAATAGCCACTGGCTAATAATAGCATACCCAAGAACACAAAAGACTATACCATATGGTTAACAAGAGATGATTTAAATACAGACAAAGTATTGGCATGAGTAATGTAATCTGGTAAATTATTCCAAACAGAACAAGTTTTAGGTACAAAGGAGTGAAAAAATGCGTTAGTATGAGCAAAGGGCTGGCAGTAGAGTAACTTGGATGATGATCTTAATGTGGTGGTCCTAGGCACAAACAGATCGTAGGGGAAATAAACCAGTTCATGAACTACCTTGTACATGGTACACAAACTCAGGTAATTTCTGCGATCAACTAAGCTGGGTACATTAAAAAGATTGAGCAAATCGGCATAACCCAAGTCCCACTGTTTTGCACACATACGCAAAGCGAACTTCTGTACGCGTTCGAGCTGATCGATGTCCTTTTGCAAATGAGGATTCCAAACCTGGCTAGCATACTCAGTGTGTGGTCTTACCAAGGCAATATACAACTGGAACAGACTTTGTGGGCTTGTGTTCTGATAAAATCTCCTGTACAGTAATCCAACCATCCTTTTAGCTCTAGAACAGATTTCATTTATGTGTTCTGACCAACATAGGGTTGATGTCAGGAGAACACCAAGGTATCTATAGGAGTGCACTCTGTCTAGAGCAGAGGAACCCAGCTTCAGGGCAGGAGGATGTGATGGATTTTTCTTTCTGGAGAGCAGCATATATTTACATTTTGAGGAGCTAAAGGTAAGGTAGTTGGCAGTCACCCAATTGTTCAAACCATCAATATCATTTTGGAGATCTGCATAGTCAGCATTTGACTTGATGACCTTGAACAGCATCATGTCATCAGCATACAGAGAAATCTCGGACCCTGGAGACAAATTAGTGTTTGCAATGCCATCAGTATATATAAGGAATAAAAGGGGGCCCAAGACTGATCCCTGAGGTACTCCTGAGTCGACTGATGTGGTACCAGATGACTCGCCGTCCACTACCACCTTTTGTCTCCTTCCCATAAGGTAACTGCAAATCCATCTAGTCAAAACAGGGTTGAGGTTCAGTTGTTTGAGTTTCTCAAGTAGTGCTCTGTGGGGTACAGTGTCAAAAGCTTTTCTTAGATCAAAAAACACAGCACACACTTCTCTTCCTGCTTCCAACTGCTGAAACCACTTGTGGGTAGATGTTAATAATGCCGAAACTGTAGACTTTCCAGACTGAAAACCCCACTGGTCACTTGATATGGGGTGGTGTGAGGATAGATGTTCAGTGAGCAAAAAGTGCATATGATGTTCCAGAAGTTTACTGAGAATTGGGAGAAGTGAAATCGGTCGATAGTTGGGAGGGCTGGAATGATTGTTTGATTTAGGGACTGGAACTATGTTAGCCATTTTCCACATGGTTGGAAAGCAAGCAGACTTGATGGACAGGTTGAATAGCTCCGTAATAGATGGGGCTATACTAGGAGCTACAGCCTTTAGCATCCTAGCTGAAATTCCATCTGGACCGTTGGATTTGGTTGTATCAAGTCTGTTAAGTAACCATTGCACTTCATCAATTGTACATAGAAAGTCTTCGGGACATTGTTCTGTGTGATCTATCTCATCTAGATCTGGAAAGCCAAGAGGAGGTAAGGCGTGATTAAAGCATTCACCGAAAAATGCATTCAACATGGTAGCTTTCTCAGTGCTAGTGGAGGCATCAACTCCATTCCAGGAGAGCACAGGTGGAGGTGAGTTCTTTTTGGTCAGATTCTTAACAGCTTTCCAGAACTTCTTCTTGTTGGAAGGATTGAGTCCCTGCATGAATGTTCTTTTTGCATCTCGTAACATAGTAGTCACTTTGTTCCTCATCCTCCTGTACTTTTGATAGGAGTTATCACCACTTGACCTTCTGGCCCTCTTGTAAAGATAATTTCTCCTTCTGATGGATTGGGTGATTTTCTTTGACAGCCAGGGTAGGTTACGTCTGTTAGGCGGTGAACATCTTGGGATGCATTGCTCCATAATCCTCATGAATCTTGCCTGCCATTTTGCCAGTGACACATTGACATCCTCTCCAATTAGGGAGTCCCAATCAGCGTCAATCATTGCCCTGGCACTATCGAAGTCGGCCTGGGCATATTTCCAGATGAGCCTGGATTTCCTGGGTTTCCGGACTGGCGCAGAGGGTTGAACAATTTCCAGGTGCAAGCCTTGGTGGTCAGAGTTCGC
This sequence comes from Axinella damicornis, assembly GCA_963931865.1. Classification (NCBI taxonomy): domain Eukaryota; kingdom Metazoa; phylum Porifera; class Demospongiae; order Axinellida; family Axinellidae; genus Axinella; species Axinella damicornis. The sequence goes on along the minus strand of OZ007506.1, from coordinate 2,661,837 downwards.
CAGTGGGGGGACAACAGAACATGAGCTTAATTGTGACAAATTAGACATGAATACAAGATCAATAAGTGAGGAAGTACAGTTAGGGCTGACATGAGTTGCAGATTGCACAACTTGATGTAAAGAAAAGGGAGACAGTGAGTCAGTTAGCCTTTTATATAAAAATGAATTGGTACAAAAATAGTCCACATTAAAATCTCCAATGAGTACAAAACTATCATAAACAGAGGGTGTAAGACTTAATAATGCTGCACAAAGGGAGTCAAAAACCTCAACATTAGAGGAAGGTGGACGGTAAAAAAGGCTGATACAAAATTTACTATTTAAAGTAGAAACAGATACAATAAGCAACTCAAGATCATTGGCTCCAGCTGACAAAACTTGGGATGACAAAGAAGAATGAATGTACATGACAACACCCCCACCATGACGATTTCTATTCAGTCGAAGAATTTGGTAGTTGTCAATTGCAAGCTCATTGTCTGAAATCTCATCAGATAGCCAAGAAACTTGTTAGGAAAATATTTCATACCAGGTCCTGCACGCTGCTTGCCTTTCCGCAGTGGTTTGTGTTTTTTTGGCTGGGAACAGGAAGGAAATATGAATGATCGAATGCAAAGTTTGGGGAAATTTCAAGCTTAAACATACCTTTGCTGTTTTCCTTGTCTTCAAAATCTAGATCTCCATCATCTCACTTCCTCTTTGCTGTCTTTTTGGGCCAAGTGCTGGAAGGACCTGTCAGTGAGCATGCAATGCACCGCATATATATTCATTATGGCTGAAGAAATCATATTAGCTACCCTTCAGTCCAATGTTATCTTCGCTGTGTTTGTTGGCAATTGCAAATGCCTTGTTGCGGGCTTTTTTCTGCCTGGCTGCACGTTGCTTGCATGACTCTAGGATCTTTCTCTGATACGAGATGGGGAGACCACTAGAGGCATAAAGATGCTCCAGTGTTGTTTTCTTATCCTGTCTGTACGTGTATTCCAGACAGGATTCAAATGTTTTGCTGCAGTTGCTTTTGACAATGTCGATCGAACACTTGTTAAGGGATTCCACGCGCGCGTGGGAGAGCCTGGGAACGAGGCTAATTGTCTCCCATTGGATGGCACTCATGTTGCTAAATGCATGGGCTAGCATTCCTAAATGAGACAATTGTATGTGACCGCTGAAATAATTCATGACCACTCAATTTGAACTGATTTCACATAGGTAATGAATCATACCACACCGGCCAGAAACAACATACTCAGGTGAATTGGTCGAGTCCACCACTGCACCCAGGATTTGGCATCTCTCCACCTCCTCGTATCAACACTGTCGGCTGATTCTGGGAGGGATTGCTTCAAGGATGGTGGAAGGTCTGCAAGTTGCATGTCACCTCCCATAGCTCTGAAGATGATCTCAACATTCTCCTTGCTCTCATTCTCATCCATCGCCAATGCCCCCAGCCTGACAAAGGTGCCTCTGTTCTGTGGGGTACACACTTTGTCTGCTGTGCGATGGACGGCATGCATGAAATGGACCTGCATGTAATTATACTCACATAATGAACATAACCTAACTATGCAAGGATTTCCTACTTACTCTACAACCACGGAGAAGTTCTTCAGCATGCTCCTCTACAAGTGCATCCTTGATGCCGTTTATCTGCCAATCAACTGTAATTCCCCGTAGCTTCTCAGCAAGGTTACAGCTACAATCGCGGTTGCACCTTTCGAAGGCCGCTTTGACTGCGGCACTGTAGGCCATCTGAGACATATTAGTCATACGAATCCGGGCAACCACTGCCCCTAAACATTTAGGTGAGAAATACAATGCATGGATTATGTGCTAGTAGGCACTGCAGAACTCTTCAGTTAATGCTTACACTTCATGGTAACATAGCTGAAGCAAGTGAAGTTGAGGAGGTAAGGGAAGTCTTGCGAATTCTCAAAGGTGACATCCATTTCTAGAAATTCCGTTTGACTTAGTAGTGATGCCTGGAGAGGGTTCATACACAAGAACCAGCGGTACTCATCCTGGACTCCTACATCCCTCCTGTAAGGCCTCCAACTCCATCTTGGTGGTAGAGTGAAGACACCGTCTCTTCAATCTCACCTCCATCCAGTTTTTAGGTTCTGTTGCAGATTTAGATGTTGCGTGAATAATTGTACATTTAGATGTTGTGATTACTAGCATGGGTAAAGTGCATGTTTAAGGTTTAAGATACAGTAAAGCAAACAAAGTGCCCATTAACTTTAAGAACAGCAAGAGTAGCAGCTGGTACCTGTCTGCTCACAAGTTTCCTGCTTGCATATAGCTAAATTGCCTGAAATTGACATCGATTGCATGATTACAATGCCTTGGAACCAGAGTGGACTAACACTGAATTTGCGTTTCATGATCAGGAGCTGCTGACATAGCTATAATTTTGAATGCATATTTGTGATTAAAATTCTTGTGATTTTCCAGTAGCTATTGATTTTGTGTTAGACCACTCTGGTTCCGAGCCCATCTATAATTATCGTGTTTTAATCATATTGTCAAATCAATTACAATTACTGTCCCATTTAGCCTTTAATAGTGTAACTTATTATTGTGTAGTTTATGGTTAATTATTCACTACAACTACGAGTGCTGATTCTCCAAAAGTAATTAACTTAGGTCAAAAAGCTAAAATACAATTATTTCTTTAAAACAACACTACCATGCATCAAGAGTTCATAACAATAAGAGTGTGCAACTGCCATATGGTATCAATTGCCACCATCTCGGCAGTATGACATAGATCAATTGGTGGTGAAGTAGTAGCAGCTGCATGCTCCTAAGTGTGAAATTGTGATTTCTATCAGCAGCACTATGAGCGATTTGAAGGGTGTGACTCCTGCTTGGTAGTCTTGTGCCCAAGTAGACACATCACACACGGCTACCAGGAGATGTATAAGGAATATGTAGCTAGATAGCCCAATGTATATAGCTAGACAGGAACCCCTGAGCAGCATGCACGCACGTGTCTATGTAACTGTTAGAATCGTAAGCCTCCGAAGGCAGAATTATGTTCTCTCTCTTCAGGAATGCCGTCGTGTGGGGCACCTTTTATAGTTGCATATACACCCATGCATGCGTGCATGTACATGAACATAATACGCTAAGTAGCACAGATCGATATAGCTGCTGACTCTATAGCTAGCTTTTCAAGAGGGGCAGCTTAGCACACCATTGCACTGGTTGCCACACAATGCTCTGGGATAGTTGTGCACCCTCTGTACTGTAATGACATGAATCTTTCCATTAGGCTATAGCTATGTAGCTCATAATTTCTTATTGTGCTATAGTGGAACACAAGGTCTTCACAATACTGCATTAATTACCAACATATCTGATTGCTATAGTAACCTAAGATCCAGTCTTAGACATTCAAGCAAATTAAATCGACTCATACCTGTTTGCAGAGTCTTACCTGGCATTAAACTAGCACAGCATGACTCTCAGGTCACTATGAAGACTGTTCAGCTGCATGCCATCAGACAGCTGCCAAAAACTGAACTTGCTCTTATTGTAGAGCTGTTCAGCTGCATGCCATCAGACAGCTGCCAAAAACTGAACTTGCTCTTATTGTAGTTAGCTGATCAGTATAATAGTCCTTCATGTAGCTAAGTGTTGGAGCACTCAAGAAGCACCCTGGCCTAGCTAGTTGCATGGAAGAGCAGTGTGGGTTAATGCTATCCCCAACCTAGCTATGCATAGGCTAACACTAGGACTACTGCAGTTCGGCACATAAGGACCCTATCCCTATGAATATTTTTAAGCCTGGTTATGGTAATCCCACTAATTAACCCTAGTGAGCTCTTAAATCTCATTAATGCCCAGGGAGTGTTTCTGTCAGCTCATTACAATATTGGAAATTGTGCCGCGTAATAATTGTTTGGCTACTTACGAATGCCCAACAAAGATCGTTTCGTGGTATCATTAACCCCTAAATTAGATGATAACTCTCTATACCCCTGTGCAGCAGTCATGAGCAAGATTGCCTTTGCAGCTTTTCAGTTAGGAGTTTGGCTATTGTTGACTATCATTAGTGATGTGCTGTCTGTTCGTTTGTTGTATGGTTTGGGTTCAAGTGAAGGCTAGTAAACTGGAATATTCATGAGTTTAGCAAACACACTGTACCATAAACTATGGGCGTTACTGAGTGTGTCAACTTCTGACGTTAGCTTACCTCTCTCCTTTGCAGACTGGTAGCATGTAGGGTGTAACATTAACAGTGGGAGCAGGGCCGTACCTAGCATAAGGGCAGGGGGGGCAACTGCCCCCCCCCCCCCCCCCCCCCCCCCCCCCCCCCAGAGAACTTGACTTCCTTGCATTCACTTACTGACTTGCCGCTGCTCTGATACTACAGCTATGCTGACTGCAAGTACCGACTAAGCAGTGGCTTGACCGTTCGCGGGCTGAAAGCCTGAAGGCAGACGAGACATAGGTTTACGCTTGCTACACAATTTTAATTTTACATCAATTATTTTTGTTTCTGTATATACGTATAATTTTTTTTACAGCGAAATAAAAGTGATACAACCAAAACAGCACCTGCATGCAGGCTGAAACTGAATGATACAAAACAACCAACCAAATGCATATAATTATATGGTAAAGGTAAATGGATAAAATATTATTAACAAAGTATAAAAAAATATATTAGAGCATAGTGACATGACCTGCGAAAGTGAAAGTCAGATGAGGCCATCCACCCTGGTGGGGGCTACTGGCTGGCGCCTAATCCACAGGGAGGCATTCCCTTTCCACAGTGAGATGAAAAAGACTGTAGAGCTGTGTACGTATAATTAGAAAATAAAGCAATAACGCCGCGCAGACTGTCCACGCGCCCTTCGACGATGAAAAGAAGGAAGCTAACAGCCCCACACATCGATACTTACCGGTTACTTGGTCAATCTTCTTTGCGTCTGGGATCGTGAAGGTGTCCAGAATGCGTAGAGATGCTACGAGAGCGATTCCTGATCGCTAAACTTAGAACACGTAAATAAATTTTGCGCGCTTCGCGCGGACTGATCGCCGCTTCGCGGCTCTTCGCACCGCCTTTTTTTTTTTTTTTTTTTTTTTTTTCTATAAAACTTTATGCAAATGCAAAGGACATAGTGAATAGTGAAAACACTAATACAAGCACATGCCCATACAAACTATACTAGATGAACAAGGTTCTTAAATGTATATATAGAGGGTGCAGAAGTAATAGAGTCAGGTAATGTATTCCACAGGGAAGTTACATACGGGAAAAAGGAATAATAGAAACAATTTGTGTGAGCACTGAATTGAACAAGGGAGTGGTTGTTGCGAAGTGCATACTGTGATGTGTGAGGTACAAGGGGTAGGTCATAATACAAATACACACCATTAATGAGTTTATAAAAATAACAAAGACTTAAATGTTTCCGGCGAGTGCTAAGATCTGGTAAGCAAGCTTGGCTCAGCAGCTGGTGATAAGGAGTATCCCACTGTTTTAAACAGACCTTGAGGGCAAACTTCTGCCTTCGGCGGGGCGCTGTGCAATTTGCCCCCCCCCCCCCCCCCCCCCCCCCCCCCCCCCAACATAAAAATGTTAGGTACGGCCCTGGGGAGGAACAAGAAATTAACTTGTCAGTTCACTCTACTAGCTGCCAGGACTATAGCTTCATCATGAACTTGTGGTTCATGGGAGGGCAAAAATTACGTGACTAAGTCTAAGAAACCTCCCATAATGTCACAGCTCTGTTCTCCTTACTACAAAGCCATGCCACTATCCTCCTTTCCCATTTAAGCAGAGACCTAGGAAGTTCCTTCTTCTCACTAACGACACTCGCCAAAGCCCACACGCCCTCTACAAACATTCCTTTCAGTAAGTTACCCACAGCACAATTCTTCGTCATAGCAGCAGCAAACCGCCATTTTCTTGCTTAGAGGTTCAGCATGTAAAGTGCATGTCTCATACAGATGTCATTATTAATGAATTACATGTATGACAAGTGATATAAAACCAAGCTGTAGCTATATGCTAAAACCAGAAAAAAGTGATCAAAGTAGCTACTAGAACAATAACCTTGCATCATAGTTGTGGAAAATCCTGACTTACCAGATAGTGTCAAACCTTCCTCTATTTCTGTGTTCGATCAAGTTAATAGAGTATTTTTGCTTGCATAAGAGCAAACAATGTCCCTGTTCAGTGCGTCTGTGCATGTTACATGTAGCTAGTTGGTATTGATTTGAGAGCAAGCTTGTTGCGAAGATTTGCTGCTAAGGTGAAAGTAAAAGGTATTAAAGGTGTTTACCTCCAAGTCCTTTCAGCCATGCAATGGCTCATCTCCCAAGGGGAGGAGGGGTAAAGAAAGCACTTCACCAGTAAAGCAACAGGTGGGATTGGAACCAGGGACTTTTGGTCCACAGTTAGCCTCATTCCCAAGCGCTCGGTAATTACCGCAGTGTGATGAGAAACAAGCGCTGCAGTGTGATGAGAAACAAGCGCTCGGTAATTACCCCCCCCCCCCCCCCCCCCGGTAATGTACTGCTAAACCTCTTTCATTCATTTGAGAGCTCGTGCATAGCTACCCCCACACCGCTAACCAATTAGGCCACCCCAATTTAATTCTCATTCTCATCACCGTACCCGCCTGCCTACTCTGAGGACCTCCCACCGTCATCTACCATTTTAAGTCATTATTTTGGCACCAAATGGGCACCTGCATGATCGAATAATCCATCAAAACGTACTTCCTGCTGTAGGCTAGTCAGGGCTGTTATTTTGCGCACACGCTTGTGGCAGTGCTAGCTACAATGGTTTTTGTGAGTACTATGTGTTACATTCTTTTTGAATTTTGTATGCAATATAAACAGTGTTCACTAATAAATTAATAATGAATCGTGAATTAATGATTGCCCACCCGCATCCTTGAAGATCCTGCAGTGTGATGAGAAACAAATTGGAATGGCCTTATGCAGGAATTTGGATAGTTCTTCCACTGAAGACAGATTCCCAGACTAGCTATCAAAACTTTGCCTCATTATAATGTATTAAAAATCATTTGAAAATGTAGCAGGATGTAGGGATACCAGAACGGCAAAAAGTAAGGAAAAAAGAGGGATGATCGAACATAACAGTGAAGTATACAACCACCCCTACAGAGATCTTCTTCCATATATACATGTACAATGAAAAAAGATATGTAGGGGTGATTGTATACTTCACTGTTATGTTCGATCATCACTCTTGTTTCCGTTCTGGTATCCCTACATCCTGCTACATTTTCAAATGTTTTTTATTACTTGTTTATATAATTTTTTTGGCAGCAGGCGCATGTTTGAGCTGAAGTTTGCTGCAGAAGTCAGTGACCTCACAGGCACCTGGGCAGTAGGTGTCCTTGCCTTGGTATATGACTCAGGTATTACACTTCCAGCATTGGCTGAAGAATCAGGCCGGGCATCTCAAGTCAACTGTAACAAAGCCACTGAGTTCTCCGTCTGAAGACCATTGCATAGGCAGTTTATAGTAGGGACATTCATATGGTGTTGAGAGTTGAGATAGCCTGCTCACAGAATACAGTATAGGTAGCAGTATAGCTAAATCATGCGTACAGGGACTAACCTCAGCCTCGTTTGTTTGACAACACGTGCACAACGGTCAACGCATCTTCCCCATCTTGAGTAATAATTACGTTCGTTGCTAAGTGATCGTTTAGGTGCGCATGCGTACAAACGTGAAAATGGCGTGACAAACGAAGCCATAGTTATTGAGTGGGCAGCTGCAGCCGCCTGGTGAAGACTTGGAGGTAGCGATGGGACGTTGCACTGCTCAGTTGAAAATGCTGCTGTTTCGTGCGAAAACCATCGCGACAGATTGAGGCAACGTTGAGCTAAGTTGTCTGAAGAAAGAAGAAAGAAAGAAAGAAAAACACAGGGAAAAATGTCCAAATTAGCTACTAACGTAGAAATTGGTACAAAAGTGTGAAATTTGTGGTACAAATTTGTAGTGAAAATGTAGTGATTTTGTTGAGATTTTGTTTATTGCACAAGTGGAAAGATTGGTGCATGTACAAGCAATGGTCTTAAGTTTCTTTTCATCAGGCAAAAATTTTTGATGCTATCGGATAAAAAAAGGTGAAAGTTTAAAATTCTTACTTTTCTACAATTTCACCATGTTTTTGTACCATTTACTACGTTAGTAAAAGTCTAATTTTTCCCTGTGAAACAATTTGCCCGTTTTGCGAGTGCCTGGTGTGGTACTTTCGTGACGGGTTTTCGCGACGAGAGGAGTCTTGTTGGTCATGAAAACACTCGAAGATGAACGGTATGTGGTTATAAAGGCTTATATGTGTACCGTTTCAGAGATTTGGAGAGATTTTTTTGCATATATTGCGTGTACGTCGTATCCCTACATATAGACTCTACCGAGTCTATGATATCAGGAATTCAAATAATCACAACCAGCTCCATACAGCCTTAGAACAGTTTCACTCTATGACTCATCTGGGGTGATCCTTAGAACAGTTTCGCTCTGTGACTCGACAAATTGACCTTATCCTTATAACACAATCGACAATAATATACGTAATATACGTAAGACCCTCCACGATCGTTCCTGCATTTAACGTTTGCTGTGCATGTGGAAAGCGACCTCGTTGCTGAATCGAAATGGCATCGCGTTGGCGCTCGATAACCAAGCTTTGTAGAGCAGCCGTTCACGCTATCCTATTTGTACTGTTGCTGCCTGCCAGCTATGAGGATGCTCAGAACACAGATGAAGACGTCACTGTTCTGCACCTGCTGACTCTTTTACCTCGTGATGTCGCGGGCTCGCTCTTAACGGCTGCGGAACTAGCTGCGAGCAAGATCAACGCAAGGGATGATCTCCTTCCTGGCTATAGACTAGAGTTGATCTCGGCAGTTACGGAACCGTGCAATGAAACACTGATCATTGAACCTTACAGAAGTTTTGTGAAGTATGCTGCATCAAACGGACCATCCAACGTCGTAGCAGTTACTGGAATGATCTGTGCCACTACGACCCAGGCAATCTCCCCACTTGCAGGACGTCAAGACATTGATCTTCTCCAGATCTCTGCTGGTGCAGCACCACCTGTATTTGCAAATGCAGAAGACTATCCACGATTGTATCGAGTCATTTCATCATCAGCAGTTCAAAGTGATGCTCTCCTGAAGCTCATGAAAGCATTTCAGTGGAGAAGAATCAGTATCCTGAGTGACTCCACTCTCATCGACCACTCTGGAGCAGCTCATGACCTTATCAACAAGGCTAGTGAAGATCCACATCTTACACTTGTTTCCCAAGAGGTTGTAACGCCTAGGTCAGTTTTCCCTGCATTTACCAGGACGATATCAAATGCAGCAAAAATCATCTATGTCTCAATGGCAGCAGAAGAGGTACGTAAACTTCTGTGTGCAGCATACGAGCAAGGACGCATCTGGCCTACCTATGTGTGGATACTCAGAGTGGAGGAGGACCTATTGTTAGGTAATGAAAAGTGTGGAAATGTTACAATGCAGGAGGTACTAGAAAATTCAATTATCTTCAGGTACAGGACAGAGCCCAATGACCTGAATTCAATGCTAGTATCGGGACAGACGTACAGTGAGTACCAACAACATTTGGGAGCTAACATCACAAACGAAGATGTATTTGCCAATGCACTTCATGACTCTGTATGGGCATTTACACTGGCTCTCAATCAATCACTACAGAATTTTACTTCCGAAGATCTCCAACACTACGGACTTGGTAACAGCTTAACATCAGTTATTGAAAGTAATTTGAAAATGGTCAATTTTTCAGGTGTTACTGGGCAAGTCCACTTCAATGAGAACCGCGAATCTGACACTGAAGTGAACATCTTCCAGGTGAAGAATGGTACTGCTGTTTTAATTGGGTGTTACAATCCACACTCCCAAAATCTCACTCTTCACTTACCCCCAGAAACAATGTTCCCCAAAGATGACTTTGAAAGGATTCGTCTGAAGCTCCATCCAGCTATGCCAATTGTAACCCTAATAGTTGTAGGGCTGTTGGTTGTGGTAACTACCATCATCCTATTCTTATTTCTGTATGAATGGAACAAGCCTGCAATCAAAGCAACCAGTCCATACCTCAGCCTTCTTATTTTGGCAGGATGCTACCTGCTCTATGGGGCCGTTACAATACTTGCTATGCGAGAGTACATCGACAATTTTGGTGAGCTGTGTCAAGCACTGCTCTGCTTTGATGTTGTTGGGATGTTGTTAATATATGGAACACTCTTTGTGCGTCTGCTCAGAGTAAAAAGAATTTTCTTCTGCGTATTCCACAAGCCAGGAAAGTTTTGGTCTGATTGGTCTCTTTTCATCGTAGTTCTTCTTATCGTAATGGTTGCTGCAATTATACTTATCCTTTGGGCTACACTGGACCCACTTCTAACAACCAAGATCCAGTTTTTCATACCATTTGTGGATCCTCCACACCATGCAGTGATTTTGTTCTGTGACAGCAACTACTACTACGCTTGGATATCTGTCCTCTACTATGTATACCTTGCATCCATCGTGTTCTTTGTAGGAATTCTTGCCATTTTCACTCAAAAAATCAAGATAGCAAGTTTCAGGGATACCAAGGAGGTAAGCATGTTCATATTCATCTCTATAGCTGCCCTGACCATTTGCTTTGCATATTTAACAATATTCGCTGAAGTTGGTGCCATAGAAGCAGCCTACACATTTGAGGTTCTCCAATACTTGCCTGTTGCTGTACTCTGCAAAGTGTTTCTCTTCGTGCCAAAAATCTGGTCAGCAAGATTTCAAAAGCGCAAATGTAGACCATCAACAATGTCTCATACAACCTCCCGCTCAACGATTCAAAGTGGATCCTCAGCAATCTCATTGCAAAGGAGCTCTGCTTCTGCAGCCACAATGCAAAGAGATCAGTCAATGCGAAGGGGCTCTTCTAATGCCTCATTACTAACAGATGTTTCAATGCAAAGACGTTCCATGACCTCAATACGAAGAGGATCTTTAATCCAAAGGGATTCTTCCATGGCCTCAATGCGAAGGGGGTCTTCACAATTATCAGTGAAGGGGGAAACTTCCATTGCTTCAATACAAAGAGGATCTTTACAATTCTCGATGCAAACGTCATAGGGAGAATCGAAGTTTGGACAATGCACCCTCCCATAAAAGAAACAGACACTGTACATGTGGCTTCATAGAATTCCACTAGTTTACCAGTACTAGTCCCAGTTTTCATCTAACTATAGACTATATAGCTAGTAGCTAGATTGTGATTTGTGTATTTTATGTTTGCAACACATGTAAGCCCAGCATGCAAGCTAATGAAGTCTGTCACACACTAATAGTGTGCCACTGAAATAAATTTTATCGCATAGATGACACGCATGCATCGTTTACACTTCACAGTGGGGCATGAACAAGATAAAAGTACTCTCCACAGCTCTTGAACACTACAACATACCCGGCTCATGCCTCATCTAGCGATTTATAGGCCTGCATGTATGCTTACATGGTCAACAAAATGTTTGTCTTTTCTTGTGGGAGTGGGTTATGAATAAGCATACCTATAGCTAAGCTATAATTACACCAGTATACATGCATAGAGGACACTCTTTGTTATGTAATGTTTACTGAGAATACTGCCTGTGCAGAGAATACAAAGGCTAACTTGAAGATCAATGACTACTTAAAGTACAGCAGGTGGCATTGGATGTGCAGTTGTGACCATGTATGGTCAGGAGCACATATCACTTAAAGAGCAGAAGGACATGCATTTACCACGCAAAAGATTAAGTTTTGAAAATGTTCCTACAGTAGTCACATTATCATTTTTGGCACGTATTGTTTTTCATTGACTGGCTATGCAGCAAGATGATCGGAAGAGTAGTGTCCATAAGTGCTGCAAGATAATTATGTTCCCAGGCCCGTCCCATCTCTAGCAACAAAAAGCTGGGTGGCAGCAGGCTAGCTGAAGGGACGTTTTTTCCCCCACTAGTTGAAACGCCCACTTACACTTGGTACACTCCATTACTGCCGAGCGCCCCCAATTAGCGCGAGGTAATTAATCGTGCAGTGTAGTCACGTCGCGTCTTAGTCTCGGAACCAGACCCTTCTTCGGGAAGGGTCTGGTTCCGAGACTAGTCGAGTCTGTATATACGTCCTTCACACTTAAATTTCTGTCACACTTTAATTGCGTGGGGGCGGTTTCAGCGGTCTCAGACGCAAGACTAGTGCTAGTGGTATGCGGTTTTTTGGAGGCGCGTGCACACGTGTAGGCACCGCAATGTGGACCTTTGCTGGAGCTAGCTGTCCCCGCTGGACCACTCGCGCCGCAGTGTGAACTAGGTGTCTTTGCCTCACGCGACCTTATTCGGCTAACGCGCGCGCCGACACTGGCGGCAAATTCCAATCACTTGCGTGGGCGTTCCACACAGCTGCAACTGTTATAAACTAGCTTCTTGCTAACTGTATGTACGTTTTCAAGTAAAGATTATCAGTGAATACAGTACACTACTTTGGGTAGGTGACAGAAGACTCGTTGCAAGAGGGAGAGCACATTCACGAGAGACAAGTTTCGACGTTTGTGAAGGAGCTCAGGGACAGCCGTAGGGCTGAAAGCACACTAAAGAGCGTATTGCAAAGTCGGCGCTAGCTGAGCCACACTTTCGAGCGCATTTATCTACTGAAAAGGCACTAGCCTCACCGTAGCTGCCTTGCAGAGCATGTCCAGCAACTAGCTGGCGAGCCACATCCCTCATCCCTCAAAGCACACCCACCTCGAGCCACGCCCATGGAGAACGGTACTACTACAGCCACTCTGATCAGCTAGTGCTTACACAGGATGATGTCCATTGTGCTACACTCCCAGAGCCACGTACGTGCCTTGGGATGGTGGTGCTGAGTGCTTGCTGTTGGAATCCTGTGGCACTGTCATGTAGACTTTGGCGTAAAATGTTGCCTTTGCGCATAAAGGGAAATTTTACGATGCGCAAAGGCAACATTTTACGCCATTCATGCCTTTGTGCATAAAGGGAAAATTTTACGCCATGGCTGTCGTTATGTACGACAGCGTACATAACGACAGCATTTTTACGCCATGTGGTATAACAGTTGCAGCTGTGTGGAACGCTCACGTCACGCAAGTGATTGGAATTTGCCGCCAGTGTCGGGCGCGCGATATATAGCCGAATAAGGTCTATTACGCGTATACACTGTATGCGTACCACTAAGGACTACTGCAGTTCGGCACATAAGGACCCTATCCCTATGAATATTTTTAAGCCTGGTTATGGGTTATGGTAATCCCACTAATTAACCCTAGTGAGCTCTTAAATCTCATTAATGACCAGGGAGTGTTTCTGTCAGCTCATTACACTACTGAAAATTGTGCCGTGTAATAATTGTTTGGCTACTTACGAATGCCCAACAAAGATCGTTTCGTGGTATCATTAACCCCTAAATTAGCTGATAACTCTCTATACCCCTGTGCAGCAGTCATAAGCAAGATTGCCTTTGCAGCTTTTCAGTCAGGAGTTTGGCTATTGTTGACTATCATTAGTGATGTGCTGTCTGTTCGTTTGTTGTATGGTTTGGGTTCAAGTGAAGGCTAGTAAGCTGGAATATTTATCAAACACACTGTACCATAAACTATAATTATGGGCGTTACTGAGTGTGTCAACTTCTGACGTTAGCTTACCTCTCTCCTTTGCAGACTGATGGTAGGGAATCCTGCCGGGCTTGTAAGGTGATGAATGTGCAAATAGTGCCACAGGGCAGTGTACATGCAGGCAATTGGAACGTTTGTGAAAACCTGTAATACCATAGTCAGGAAATAGCTCCCATGGATGCATGCATGCATGCATGGTGCACTTTACATGCTTGGGGGGGGGGGGGGGGTAGCATGTAGGGTGTAGCTAACATTAACAGTGGGGGGAACAAGAAATTAACTTGTCAGTTCACTCTACTAGCTGCCAGGACTATAGCTTCATCATGAACTTGTGGTTCATGGGAGGGCAAAAATTACGTGACTAAGTCTAAGAAACCTCCCGTAATAATGTCACAGCTCTGTTCTCCTGACTACAAAGCCATGCCACTATCCTCCTTTCCCATTTAAGCAGAGACCTAGGAACTTCCTTCTTCTCACTAACGACACTTGCCAAAGCCCACACGCCCTCTACAAACTATCCTTTCAGTAAGTTACCTACAGCACAATTCTTCGTCATAGCAGCAAACCGCCATTTTCTTGCTCAGAGGTTCAAAGGTCAGCCTGTGCGCATGCGCAACTGGCTACATCCGGTTTGGGGTTTAAATATTGAATTTGTACCAAGTTTTGGCGGGAAGTCGGGATGGCACACTCATCTAGCAGCCTGGGGTCTAGTCTCGCGGGGCCAGACCCACACAGAAGGGAGGGTCTGGTCAAGTTGCAACGACACTCTTGTTCTGCGCAGTCAGCACATAGACCAAGTACCTGTTAACCGCCACTGTTTTTGATGATACTCGCGTAGTACAAGGTGTGAACTCATTTGCTTGAACCCACGAAGCGCTACTGCTGCCTTGATTGCATTCCTAACACCAGAAGTTCCAGGGCCACTCCGTACATACCGGTTCTCGACTCCCCGGCCTAGCAGCTCGAGTACGCCGGTTCCCATCTGACCCCCGAAGCTAAAGGTGTTCTGGTTGAAAGCAGGTTAGCCTCCTGTGATTCCAGTCACGCCTATCCAACGCTCCTGAGGCTGACACTTCAGTGTCTGACCTGTCACGGAGGGATGGGTTGTTGCTAGGTTGTTTTTTCTTCCTTTTTTTCCTTTTTCTCTAGCTCAGCCAACTTTTTTGTATTCCTTTTTTCTTTTGTTTCTGTTCCAGAAAGGTTCTTTTTTAAGTAAGAATGCTACATGTAGCTATAGCCTTATTTGGTGTGCCACTCAATGCACAATTAACAATAACTTGTAGAACAGTGTGTTGTACATCTCATATGGCTAAGATCCTTATATAATGAGGGATTAATTCTTGTTCAAATTGAATAGTCCTCCCAACCTGTCTTCTCACAAGGTTTTTCCAGCATGGCTAGACAACCTTTCAACTGGTGCTGCAGTTGCTGGCCCAGCAAGGAACGTGCAGCCTAGTATTGCAAAGAACAATATCAGGACACTGCATGCGCAGTCACCTCTTGAATGCAGTTACAATTACCAACACTACACTGTGTTTTATTGCTAAAGGCAAGCATCAATATTGTAGTGGTAATTTGCATTTTAGAACGTGTGTAGCAGCTCTACTGACAAGGCATATATAAGTGTGAGGATATGACGAGCAGGTAATACCGTAGGCAGTAGTAAAACCATAGCGTCAGGAAATAGCGCCCATGGATGCATGGTGCACTTTACATGCTGGGGGGGGGGGGGGGGGGGGGGGGGGGGGGGGGGGGGGGGGGGGGTAGCACATAGGGTGTAACATTTACAGTGGGAGGAACAAGAAATTAACTTGTCAGTTGACTCTACTAGCTGCCAGGACTATAGCTTCATCATGAAATTGTGGTTCATGGGAGGGCATAAATTACATGACTAAGTCTATAATGTCACAAAAGCTACGCACATGGATGTAGCACAGCGCCGTCCTATCTATACACGTCTAAACCCCTCCAATGAACTAAACACCTATATTTAGTCAGCTATGGATTCCTGAGCAACAATCCACGGCATACTACTGCTACCAGGTTCATTCTTCTTCCATTGAATGAGGAATAGATTTCCTCCTTGTAGCTACACACTAAAGTTCCGTGTTATGGTCAGCAAGTGTTATTACATTCCTTTGATCTCTATCATGATGTCTGGATGGCTGGCTACAAAGTTAGCTATCCAATTGTGTGTGACCAGCTTTAAATTTGAAAACATCATCTGATAGAAGCGAGGATGGCTGAGGTATTGTTAAACAACACGGCTCTTTAACTCTCCAAACTTTCAAGCAAGCCACAAATCATGTGATTGCTTTGTTACATTGAAACTCTGAAGCTGGAATTGCTGTTCAGCATGGTTGATATGTGGGGAGACAGGAACAATATCTTTCGTTCAGACATACACAATTTGTTCAATTATGTTTCAAAGCTTTTTGAAGTGAATGTGATGTCTAAAGTAAACGTTGGTGATTAATACTTTAATTTCTACCTTGTTCACCTGTGTATACGTAGCTAGCTACATTGACCTCAGGAAGGAAAATAACAAACAGCCATTTAGTAGGAGGCTTATGCTGCATCGAATGTAGCAACATGGCTACTAGAGTTTTGTTGCCAGCCATGCAGACATTCCCGTTTTTGACAGCAAGCAAATGTTTCAATGTCTAATCAGATGTCATTAGCTATTCACTGAGTGCAATGAATTACATGTATGACAAGTGATATAAAAACCAAGCTGCAGCTATATGCTAAAACCAGAAAAAAGTGATTAAAGTACTAGAACAATAACCTTGCATCATAGTTGTGGAATACTGACTTACCAGATAGTGTCAAATCTTCCTCTATTTCTGTATTCAAGTTAATAGAGTATCTTTGCTTGCATAAGAGCAAACAATGTCCCTGTTCAGTGTGTCTGTGCATGGTACATGTAGCTAGTTGGTATGGATGTAGTTGAGAGCAAGCTTGTTGCGAACTAAGGTGAAGGTAAAAGGTAAGGTGTTTACCTCCAAGCCCTTTCAGCCAATGGCTCATCTCCCAATTAAGGGGAGGAGGGGTAAAGAAAGCACTTCACCAGTAAAGCAACAGGTGCATGGGATTGGAACCAGGGACTTTTGGTCCACAGTTAGCCTCATTCCCAGGCGCTTGGTAATTACCGAGCACATGGGAACGAGGCTAGTCCACGAGGCTAG
>OZ007506.1:2598837-2644768 GCA_963931865.1 Axinella damicornis | reverse complement strand
GGTTCTTTAACTCTCCAAACTTTCAAGCAAGCCACAAGTCATGTGATTGCTTTATTACATTTGCAAACTCTGAAGCTGGAATTGCTGTTCAGCATGGTTGATATGTGGGGAGACAGGAACAATATCTTTCGTTCAGACATACACAATTTGTTCAATTATGTTTCAAAGCTTTTTGAAGTGAATGTGATGTCTAAAGTAAACGTTGGTGATTAATACTTTAATTTCTACCTTGTTCACCTGCATAGCTAGCTACATTGACCTCAGGAAAGAAAATAACAAACAGCCATTTAGTAGGAGGCTTATGCTGCATCGAATGTAGCAACATGGCTACTAGAGTTTTGTTGCCAGCCATGCAGACATTCCCGTTTTTGACAGCAAGCAAACGTTTCAATGTCTAATCAGATGTCATTAGCTATTCACTGAGTGCAATGAATTACATGTATGACAAGTGATATAAAAACCAAGCTGCAGCTATATGCTAAAACCAGAAAAAAAGTGATTAAAGTACTAGAACAATAACCTTGCATCATAGTTGTGGAATACTGACTTACCAGATAGTGTCAAATCTTCCTCTATTTCTGTATTCAAGTTAATAGAGTATCTTTGCTTGCATAAGAGCAAACAATGTCCCTGTTCAGTGTGTCTGTGCATGGTACATGTAGCTAGTTGGTATGGATGTAGTTGAGAGCAAGCTTGTTGCGAACTAAGGTGAAGGTAAAAGGTAAGGTGTTTACCTCCAAGCCCTTTCAGCCAATGGCTCATCTCCCAATTAAGGGGAGGAGGGGTAAAGAAAGCACTTCACCAGTAAAGCAACAGGTGCATGGGATTGGAACCAGGGACTTTTGGTCCACAGTTAGCCTCATTCCCAGGCGCTTGGTAATTACCGAGCACATGGGAACGAGGCTAGTCCACGAGGCTAGTCCACATTCAAATGCTTTAACCACTTGTGCTGCTGTGATCATCTGTAGTTTTTAATTCAATATAATTATTCCTACCCATTTAAGTCAGTTTTAGACGGAATATCACTTGTCATGTTGCACTGAAGTCCCCCCCCCCCCCCCCCCCCCCCCCCCCCCAGTAATGTACTGCTAAACCTCTTTCATTCATTTGAGAGCTCGTGCATAGCTACCCCCACACCGCTAACCAATTAGGCCACCCCAATTTAATTCTCATTCTCATCACCCGCCTGCCTACTCTGAGGACCTCCCACCATCATCTACCATTTTAAGTCATTATTTTGGCACCAAATGGGCACCAAATGATCGAATAATACTTATTAACCATCAAAACATACTTCCTGCTGTAGGCTAGTCAGGGCTGTTATTTTGCGCACACGCTTGTGGCAGTGCTAGCTACAATGGTTTTTGTGAGTGTTAGCTACATTCTTTTTGAATTTTGTATGCAATATAAACAGTGTTCACTAATAAATTAATAATGAATCGTGAATAATGATTAATGATTGCCCACCCGCATCCTTGAAGATCCTGCAGTGTGATGAGAAACAAATTGGAATGGCCTTATGCAGAAATTTGGATAGTTCTTCCACTGAAGACAGATTCCCAGACTAGCTATCAAAACTTTGCCTCATTATATATCAGGAATTCAAATAATCACTCCATACAGCCCTTAGAACACTGTTTCACTCTATGACTCAACTGGGGTGATCCTTAGAACAGTTTCGCTCTGTGACTCGACAAATTGACCTTATCCTTATTACACAATCGACAATAATTACATTATTATACGTAAGACCCTCCACGATCATTCCTGCATTTAAACGTTTGCTGTGCATGTGGAAAGCGACCTCGTTGCTGAAATGGCATCGCGTTGGCGCTCGATAACCAAGCTTTGTAGAGCAGCCGTTCACGCTATCCTATTTGTACTGTTGCTGCCTGCCAGCTATGTGGATGCTCAGAACACAGATGAAGACGTCACTGTTCTGCACCTGCTGACTCTTTTACCTCGTGATGTCGCGGGCTCGCTCTTAACGGCTGCGGAACTAGCTGCGAGCAAGATCAACGCAAGGGATGATCTCCTTCCTGGCTACAGACTAGAGTTGATCTCGGCAGTCACGGAACCGTGCAATGAAACACTGATCACAGAACCTTACGGAAGTTTTGTGAAGTATGCTGCATCAAATGGACCATTCAACGTCGTAGCAGTTACTGGAATGATCTGCGCCACTGTGACCCAGGCAATCTCCCCACTTGCAGGACGTCAAGACATTGATCTTCTCCAGATCTCTGCTGGTGCAGCACCACCTGTATTTGCAAATGCAGAAGACTATCCACGATTGTATCGAGTCATTTCATCATCAGCAGTTCAAAGTGATGCTCTCCTGAAGCTCATGGAAGCATTTCAGTGGAGAAGACTCAGTATCCTGAGTGACTCCACTCTCATCGACCACTCTGGAGCAGCTCATGACCTTATCAACAAGGTTAGTGAAGATCCACATCTTACACTTGTTTCCCAAGAGGTTGTAATGCCTAGGTCAGTTTTCCCTGCATTTACCAGGACGATATCAAATGCAGCAAAAATCATCTATGTCTCAATGGCAGCAGAAGAGGTACGTAGACTTCTGTGTGCAGCATACGAGCAAGGACGCATCTGGCCTACCTATGTGTGGATACTCAGAGTGGAGGAGGACCTATTGTTAGGTAATGAAAAGTGTGGCAATGTTACAATGCAGGAGGTACTAGAAAATTCAATTATCTTCAGGTACAGGACAGAGCCCAATGACCTGAATTCAATGCTAGTATCGGGACAGACGTACAGTGAGTATCAACAACATTTGGGAGCTAACATCACAAACGAAGATGTATTTGCCAATGCACTTCATGACTCAGTATGGGCATTTACACTGGCTCTCAATCAATCACTACAGAATTTTACTTCCGAAGATCTCCAACACTACGGACTTGGTAACAACTTAACATCAGTTATTGAAAGTAATTTGAAAATGGTCAATTTTTCAGGTGCTACTGGGCAAGTCCACTTCAATGAGAACCGCGAGTCTGACACTGAAGTGAACATCTTCCAGGTGAAGAATGGCACTGCTGTTCGAATTGGGTGTTACAATCCACACTCCCAAAATCTCACTCTTCACTTATTCCCAGAAACAATGATTCCCAAAGATGACTTTGAAACAATTCGTCTGAAGCTCCATCCAGCTATGCCAATTGTAACCCTACTAGTTGTAGGGCTGTTGGTTGTGGTAACTACCATCATCCTATTCTTATTTCTGTATGAATGGAACAAGCCTGCAATCAAAGCAACCAGTCCATACCTCAGCCTTCTTATTTTGGCAGGATGCTACCTGCTCTATGGGGCCGTTACAATACTTGCTATGCGGGAGTACGTCGACAGTTTTGGTGAGCTGTGTCAAGCACTGCTCTGCTTTGATGTTGTTGGGATGCTGTTAATCTACGGAACACTCTTTGTGCGTCTGCTCAGAGTGTGCAGAATTTTCTTTTACGTATTCAACAAGCCAGGAAAGTTTTGGTCTGATTGGTCTCTTTTCATCGTAGTTCTTCTTATCGTAATGGTTGCTGCAATTATACTTATCCTTTGGGCTACACTGGATCCAATACAAACAATCAAGATCCAATTTTTCATACCATTTGTGGATCCTCCACACCATGCAGTGATTTTGTTGTGCGACAGCAACTACTACTACGCTTGGATATCAGTCCTCTATTATGTATACCTTGCATCCATCGTGTTCTTTGTAGGAATTCTCGCCCTTTTCACGCAGAAGATAAATCAAGCAAATTTCAGGGACACCAAGGAGGTAAGCATGTTCATATTCATCTCTATAGCTGCCCTGACTATTTGCTTCTCATATTTAACAATGTTTGCTGAAGTTGGTATCATAGAAGCAGCCTACACATTTGAGATTCTCCAATACTTGCCTGTTGCTATACTCTGCAAAGTGTTTCTTTTCGTGCCAAAAATTTGGGCAGCAAGATCACAAAAGAACAAACGTAGGCCATCACGTTATAGCAGGTATACACATCCTCACTCAACATTTCGAAGGCAGTCTCCTTCACCCTCATCGGAAAGGAAGGATAGTTTAAGGGTAACAGTTCAGAGAGACAACTTAGTCTCTTCTAATGCCTCATTGCTAACAGAGGCTTCCAGTTACTCAATGCCGAGAGGACTTTCCACAGCTTTGATGCGAAAGGAGTCTTCACGTACATCACTGCAAACAAATACCTCCATTGTCTCAATGCGAAGGTGGTCTTCACAATCCTTTAAATCCACCATGGCCTCAAATCGAAAAGGGTATTCACAATTTCCAGTGATGAGAAAACATTCCATTCCTTTAATGCGAAGGTATTCTTCACAGTTATGAACACAAACGTCACTTCAGAATGGAGAGATTCGGGTGATGCAAGCTCCCTTAAAACAAATATCATGCATTCTACAGTTTAATACAGTCGGTTGCCAGGCATTTCATCTATATACAAATGAGTCAGTTTTGTACCATAACACAGTTTATTTATGCTAGCTAACTGAATTAAAAAAGCAAGTTTACTGCTAAATCTGCCAACCTAATATTTACAGAGTAAGCTGTAACTCACACTACATTATCATATGAATGGTTAACGTAGCAGCCTGAAATATATCACTTCACTTCATCTAGTAGATGACTCTGTAAATTTGTACATACAGTTGTGGACTGAAAATGTTTTGCTCACAGTGTTTCAGTGAACTGCATACATAGTCACCCAAAACTAATTTAGTCCTTTATTAGCTACTTGTTTGTTTGTTCCATATAAGGAACGTAAGCCAACTTTATACCTACTTTGATTGCAAACGTTAACGGATCCACTAGAGTGCTGACAGCCGGCCACCCACTGTCTGACCCAACATATATGGATCTATGTGCCACCATTCAGTAATTCTGAAAAGCAAAAAACACTATATAATTGTAATAGCTGCACTTCAGAGCTATAAACAATGGGTCTCTTTTGTGGTCACTATAAGGGTGAGTTAGCAGACCACTACTGGATACTTGATCAGTGATATAGCCATAGAGTTGTACAATAATGATCGCATGCTTCGAAAACTGTACGGTTGTTGCTCTCCTTTACCAGCCATATCAGCTATCCAGCCTTTTGTTTGAAAATGAAAACCTGTTGCTATGACGATATCCATCCCAGGGAATCACCCATTTTCTTGATCAAGAAGAAGGATGCATGCAGTTAGCTTGCTCGCATCAGTTTTGTGCCTAGTATATTCTCTCAGCACAGAACTGGTAGTTTGGACTATAATTATTAGCTTGTCTAATAAAGTCATGGTACAGGATGTCTTCTGACATTTGGTTGGTCACATCAGTGGTACATTGTACCGTTACCAGGAAAGCAGGAAGTGTAAGGCAGGCATGGCCCAATATACAAACGTGAAGACCTTTGAACCGAGTACTGTTCACTGTTTGCTATGTCTACGCTCTATCAGTTGACTTCTGAATGCAGGAAGACGTAATGGACACACTATTACACCAGACTGCAGACAGAGCATCTGAGCTGTGCCATGCATTTAGCAGCCTGGGTTGACCTGCATGCTAGAGTAGGGCAACTGTTCAGCTACATAATAGCTGGCCTTAACTGTAAGATTGGTGACAGTTCCATGCAGATCGTAATTATGTCTGTCTATTATAGTCCAATGCCAGCCACGTTACTACAGAATACAGATCATAGGGTGTAATACTAGCACATTCTCTGTAAGAGTGTCCTCGATCCATACATATACATCACATAACACTTCACTCATGTTTTGCGGGCGGAGGACTTAGTGTGCAGCAAACGTCTCTGACTTTCTCATAGCAACAACTTCAACTCAATACAGTATACAATGACATGTAGATTTAGCTATGTGATCATGGAACAATACATGTCTCCAAACTGTCTAACGTATACATAATATAGGAATACTGATACTGGACAAGTGACAATAATTACAGTTATTGTCCAAAGGGCTTGGGTACCATATATCTTCTAAAAATTCGGCAGGTTTTTATTAATTATTCATAAGCTTTGCCAAAATAATTAGAAGTAAAATCGCAAAATTTGTACCAAAATGCAAAAGTGCCGAATAATTAGAAGTGCAGGTATCATCTGTTACACACGCTTGTATTAGATTCATGGGTGCACCTGTCCCTGATACAGATATACACTGACATACTAGCTATGGTCTTTATTTGGGGTTTCTGACATCAATGTCAAGATATAGCATTGACGGACAAGTAGTTTCGAACTACTGACAACATTCAGCACGTTGTTTGGTCTCGTGCAAAGTCATTATCAGTGAACAACCTCATTGGATTGGCTAGCCTCGAACCCAGGTGCCTGGGTTCGAGGCTTGGATTGGCCACCCACGCAGTCATGTTCTGTACTTTGTTAACTGAGCCTACTTTTATTTCATTTCATAAAGTGCATATCTAGTGGATTTCCCATTGAAATATATGGGGAGACAGAAGCACATGCATCCTGCCCTTCCCCCCTGCAGTACGTTGCATTGTAGATCTCTTGAATGCAACTCTACAGAACATGTTACTTGCAAAATCAACAACAGGATCCGTATACTCAGTGTCCAGATGTAGCCTTGTATGGCTATTCCTGGCCACTGAGTATCCAAGTTACTAGCCTCGTTCCCAGGCCCGAGACGGCACCTGGGAACGAGGCTACCAGGTTACATTACTGCATGAATAGAGCAGGTGTTACAGCTCACTGGTTTCTCTTCGATCGTTTGATGCTGGGCTATATTCTTTACATCCACACATAGTGTCCACACAATGCATTCATCAGTGCATATTACACATCTATATGGTGTGGCTACTTTTATCAAGCATTAAATGTCCATGCATGTGTGTACATGTGTGTGTGTGTGTGCTTGTTGTGAGGATCAGTACTAGTATCAATTTATCCTGTCTTTGATAACAGTCAAACTGTTGAGCGTGACCCAGCCAGTAAGTTGTTTTTGTTGAGAATGAAGTCTCTAAATGCTACGGTTGACCTGCCTGAAGCTGTTTTCAACATGTTTGGCAATGGAAAACACTGACTGACACTCTGACTGACAGACAGAAGCCATTGCTTAACCTTGGGTAGCTACTTATCGAAGAGTTCTTTACCACAAACACTATAAATGTCAATGTTGCACACAGCTGCTTGTTACTATTGTGTGCAGTTTGCACATTCTCTGCACCACAAGAAACCATATTCCATTGTTTTCCTTATGTAAGTGCTTAACCTTGCATGTACTTATTGAATAGCCAAGAGCACATGATGACATCATCGTCATGGGTTCGTCATTGACGCATCATCGTCATTGTGGCAATGACGATGATGTCATCATGCACTCTTCTTTATCAGTGAATTATCACAAACACTATGTTGTGCACTGCAGGAAGGAAACTTATTATTATAGTGTGCAAGTTTATACAAACAGGTATCCTGCTCTGCACCACAAGAAACCATTGCAGGGTTTTCCTCCTGCATAACAAAGAGAAAGATTCAGTTGTTTATTTACCAAGCAACAGGGCCAGTGTGGGAAGCTAGGTTGCTATGCAGTTGTATAGGTGTATGTGCCATGTTATATGGCAATGGGTTTCTATTAGCCTTGTTCCCAGTCCCATGCCCAGCTTTTCGTCGCTTGCAGTACGGTAAACTGCAAGCGACGAAAAGCTGGGCGATGGCCTGGGAATGAGGCTAGGTTTCTATGGTAACAGACAAAACTATAGCTAGTTGAGCAGAATCACGGGCGCATGCAGCTCTATCCACAGGACTGCAACAGTGTTACCGTATTTATTCTGAATGCAAATTAAATTATTTGGAGAGGTTTGCAGTAAGTTTGATCCGTGCACCCTTAGCTAAATTCCTGGAATTCTGTTTCTTGCATTAAGTTAGATTGTGCATTGTCATAGGTGAAAAGTTTTGAGTGGCCTTTAGAGAGAAGCCTGTTGTTGCTGCAGCTGCAAGAACAAATCTGCTTCACTTCTTGACTACAAGGATCGTGTTGAGCCTCTTGATGAGGGTATATGCGCTATGTTTAGTGGCAGGGAACCTCCAAGCCATTACCAGGAGTAGTTGACCTCTTTCATGTTTCAAGAAGGACACTCTGGACTGCTCTTTTGTCATATAGTCTACAGTCTGCTCAGGACACTTCACAGGAACGGAATGTTTGCATGCCTTCAGGGAGAGTGATAGCCTTGAACCCAGGCGAGGCACCTGGGTTCAAGCTAGGCTAGGGGAGTGGTGGACATTGGATGATGGTGAAGAGTACTGAGAACTGAATACAGAGGTTGTACATACATGCACTTGACTCTGCATTAACTCTTTACCAACCAATGACTGCAAAAGCCGTCATGAGCTCCCATAAGCCATAAGAATTTATATGGGGATTTAATACTAGGCGTTATACTTCAATACAGGATTTTGCTTCCTTAAGCTGTTTCTTATGGTTGGTAAAGAGTTAATTTTGTTTTGGTTGTACTTGGAGGCTTCATTCCTGGCAGTGTGCTAAGTTGGATCAACCCAGTACGTAGTTCCAACCATGAATTGCTTGCGCTAAATTGGATCGTGCACTTCATTAGCATAATTAAGTTATTAATTTTTTTGCTGCCTGTTCTCTAACAACCCCCATGATCACATCAACACTAGCCAGACCTACCACACACTAATCTTGCATCAACAGAGCAGACATTGTAGGTCACTAAACTTACATATCTTGATGGTGGAAATACTACATTCCAATGCATTCAGCATACATTTGTACGTACATTGTCATAACTCGTTTATACACGTCCTTTATCACAATCACAATGTTGTCCACACATATTGTAGGAAGCTTATTGATTATGCAGTTCCTTAGTTTATGGCTACATACTTTGGACAGTAAAGGGTTTTTCCTCCTGCATGATATTACACTCCTGGTAAGGGATAAATTGTGCCACGTAATGTAAATAACCTTTGACTACCTTAGGAATGGCCTGCAAAGAATCTGACTACACCATACGGCTTGTGCATGTAGCCACAATCTGGTGCCTGCAGTTGAGCAGCAGCAGCATCCGAAGCAACAATGACAGCAGTTGTATAAGTAGCAGCAGATTGGTAGGAGCACCATTGGCAGCAGCAGCGACATCGTTGGCAGCCCGGATATTGGAAGCGTTGGTAGCCATGATTGGCAGGGCCCCGGATTCTCCGCTCAATCATTTTCGTTCCATTTTTTCACGCCACGCTGCAATGCACGCCACCTGAGTTTGAATTTGAACTGGTTCGTTCTTGCCAAGTTCATTCTGGCTCCTAGCTAATTGTATCAAGGGAGTCTGCAATGGTGAGTGTGAGAAGCAACGTAATGGTAGCTATTCAAAAGCATCAATTTTGTGCTCTATAATGGAATTTTGTTTGTCAGGCATGAATGTATATGCAGAGGCATATGGTTGCATGCAGTGTAGCAAACCTTGCATTCAAGCTATATGTGTTTGGCTGCCCAAGGTGAAGTTTTCAAGCTCCATGTGTGCATGCCAGCATACTATACTGAGAGGAGGTAAAATGTTACAGTATATAGTAGATAATTTTTGTAGATTGAACCCCCCCCCCCCCCCCCCCCCCCCCCCCCCCCCCATATACATACACACTATACATACACACTATAGTCAGTGTTTGTTGTATAAGAGAAAGCAAGCTCTTGGATCACCAACAGAACCTGCAGTGACCATGCATTTCCCCTCGTACAGACACCCAAGGATCGCACTTGAGTGCTTCATAAGGGAAAAGGTGAGCCTGAGAGAAAGGGAGGAGAATTTTACTTCGGTATCTTACCTGTGGGCTGGCTTCATTCCCAGGCTCTCCCATGTGCATACAAACCGTGCAGTACTGTAAGCCAAAAACCTGGGCAATGGCCTGGGAATGAGGCTACTACTGGGTGAGATGCATACTATTAAGCCATGTTGCTTTCCTATGCATTTCCTATGCATTTGCACAAACATTTTGATTAAGACATGATTTCAGAACCTACGGATTTTGAAATTCATGCATAATACTTGTGTTGGCACAAGATTGTATCAACTTGTAAATTTCGAGTCACATTCCATGGTAACCTCCATGCAGTTCATGGAATTTACTTGCCTGGATTCATTCCATACACATAAGAATGGATTGACATGTTAGACAACAGGTAATAGAGTAGCTAGGTAAATGACATTGACATCTGAGTGAAGGTAAGCTCACACCGTATATAATCAATCATTATGTGTTACCAGCATTGACTCATTGACACTGACCACATTTACATCGCCAGCATTGACATTGACATTGGCTGACTACATTGATCGACATTGACGTTGGGTACATTGACATTGATGTTGGGTGCATTGACATTGGATGCATTGACATTGGGCATTGACAATTGGGTGCAGCATCGACACTGACATTGAGTGCATTGAGATTGGGTGCATTGACACTGACATTGGATGCATTGACATTGACACTGACATCGGGTGCATTGACATTGACATTGAGTACATTGACAATGGGTGCATTGACTTCAATTGACATTGGCGTGCATTGACTTTCACTGTATTGACATTGGACATCAGATACGTTGACATTGGGCGCATTGACATTGGGTGCATTGACATTGGCTACATTGACATTGACATTACACATGACATTGGGTGCACTGACATTGGGTGCAATGACATTGACATTGGTACCTTTGGAATCAACAGCATTGGCATCTGCATAGTGGTCATTGAGAACATTAGCATTGGCAGTACTATCATCACTTTGGTTGGCTAAACCAGATTTCAACAGCAAGACTTATCGACTACAGTGTTGCAGTTTTAACTAACATCAATTACAGCGAAGTCAGAATCTTCAGTTTCTGTCCCTGATCTTGATCTTGAGCTTCTGCTTCTGCTTGAGCATCCACGTCGTGATCAAGGATGTCATCATGAACTGCACTGGTTGGAGCTTGACGCCACCCTCATCATGGAGTGGGCATGGCTCCAGATTGCCATCCAGCATGTGATGCCTTTGTCTCTGTTCATCAATGTATCCAAGTCAGTAAGGCAGATCGATGTGGAAGGCTTCTTTAATGAGTTGTGTGGTGTGTTGCCACATCATCCAACACCTTGATCTTGTCTTAAGCTATACTTGGTGATGGTGGCTCCAGCCATCTTCTGCAATGGTCTGATTTCTCCACCTTCCCCTATGTAGACATGCATGGCCACAGCTGCAAGCTAGGGACCTGGTACACAATGTTACACTTCTTCTCAAGTGGATCTTGATCTTTAACTAGCATCAGCAGTGTGAATGCTGACCGGAAGATTGTTCTGATGTTGTATCGTCGGCACACCTGTCCCATGTCTTCGCTCAGTCCTCGCTCATAGGAAGTTGGCTCTGCTGCAGTACTGGGTTGCTAGCAGTCTTTACAGATGTGTCTGGATACGTGTTCCCTTCCATGACTCCTCTGAGGTGTTCTTCAGCTGTTACCATGGTCACACCCAGAGGGACAGTTTGTGCTCTGTGAAAGAGGCCGGAGACCATGTCTTCCTACACATATCGAGGGTAGTGGGAGGAAAATGCAAGAAACAGTCTGTGAGGGTTGATGTTCTGTAGATACCGACGTTGAGGAATGCATTGCTCTTGTGTTGGAGTATAGTGTGTTAAGAGATAGTGGTTCTCTACCCTCCTCCTGCTCCATGGTGGTGGGACGTGTGCTGTAAGGAAGTATAAGAATTAATCCTTCATGCAACTTCTGCATGTCTTCTTCATCACTTAGATAGTGTCATCAATGTGATTCTATAAGTGAATGGATGTACACAGCTGTCCTGAGAGATGCCTTCTCAAGTAGCTATCTCCAGATATTTGCTAGCCCATATCTACAGGGAATTGTTCAAGGAGGCATCCCTCAGGACAGCTTTGTACATCCATTCACCTAGAATCATGCACATTGATGCCACTATGTGATGAAGAGGCATGAAGGATTAATCCTTGTACCAATCTCACAGCATACGTCCCACTATCATCTTCACCATGGAGCAGGAAGAGGGTGGAGAACTACCATTCCTTGACACACTACTCCACCATGCAGAAGAGCAGTGGCTCACCCAACATCGGTACTCACACACCTGTTACCTGCATTTCTCCTCCCAACACCCTCAAAATGTGAAGGAGGGTGTTCATGGAGCGTGAACAGTCGATCAAGTCGTCAACATGGTAACAGAAGAAGAACATCTCAAAGGAGTCATGGACTGGAACAGGCATCCAGATACATTTGCAAAGACAGCCAGCAAGCCCAGCTGTGCTGCAGCAGAGCCCACTGAGGAGTCTGAAGCAAAGAGCATAATTTTATTCCAGCTAGACTCTCTGGGCTCCAGGTTGTGCTCCGGTTTTGAGGCTCAGGGCTCCAGCATGTGACCTTGAGGGCTAGGCCTGTGCACAATTTGCCGGCAGAAATTTGAGAAAAATAGGCATGCTCTATCTAGCAAGAAGCATAATACTGGAAAAATTAGGGTGGGGTGTATATAATAAGAAAAATGCTCATAACTCTCATTTCAAGGACAGCAAGAGTACACTACAAGACTATTTGGAGACATCGATCATGCAGATAATCGTTAGTATATTCAGACTGCATGTGTGTGCTATTTGTCTTTTCAGTGTTTTTTTGTGAACCACCGAGCATAATATGAGAAAATAAGGTACAGCTAATGAGCAAAATAGGTATGAGAATTGCAAGCAAGAAAATTGGAAGCAGATTGGGCTCAGGCCTATTGAGGGCCAGGGCTTCCGTACTCTTACGTAGTGTTATGTAAAGGCAATCACATGAGGGGGACCAAATTTCCACAATTTCTTGGCCCCCTAGGATCTCCAAACTAAAATGTCCGTGACGAGGCTAGAGCCAAGTAAAAAAGGAGGTGTGCCACCATACTTAGATCGTGAAAGATGACCGTGTCGTGTATAGTGGCTTCTTCAATTCTGGTATGCTAGAATAGCTATATATAGCTAGCTAACTACAGAGTGATTAGCTACAAATTTGATAGCTACGTAAACTGTACACTGTCAGAGCCTTCTTAGCCCTATGCCCTACAGTTTTCAGAGTATCAGAATTCATGCATCACTGCAAAAACAAAGGGATTGTTTTAACCCAGCTGTAGGGGTACTTCAGTTTAAGCTTGTCACCACTAGCTATAGGTCACCTCTCCAATCCCAGACATGCAGACGGGTAAACAATTAAGCCAAACTAAAATGTCAGAAGGGAAGTTGCACTTACATGTATTTTTCTACGGTTTGTGCAATTATTGGAATCACAACTGCAGCTGCACTTCTAGCATTCTGAGAATACTTTGCTACTTAGGTGACTTAGCTTAATAATAACTGAAAGACGAGTGGTCAAGCAAGTTGCTCTGCTCGTGTGCACCTTGTTTGGTAGTGAAGCTGCAACTGGCATAAGCATACCTGGGTTAAAGCAACCCTTCTGAATTTGCAATGATGCATGATCGATGTCAGACAGCTACCTGAAAGCCCAGAGAGAGAGTGGCTATCACAAATTCGAATAATGATGAAGTTTTGCCACAAAAGCACCTTTCTGATAGTATTAGTATCCCTGTTAACTATTGCTTGTGGCACAGTGAGAGCTATAATCCAAGATGAAACAACTTTACACCTGCTGACTCTGCTACCTCCTGGAAACGTTGCAGACTCACTTCTACCAGCTGTAGAACTTGCAGTGGACAAGATCAATGCACAAGATGACCTTTTGCCAGGCTACAGACTAGAGTTGATTGCCGCAGACACTGAAAAGTGCAATGAAACACTAATCACTGAATCGTACATAAGTTTTGCTAAGTATACTGCACCAAATGGACCTTTCAATGTAGTAGGAGTGACTGGGCTGACCTTCGCTACTGTGACCCAGGTGATCTCCCCACTGGCAGGACATCCAGAAATTGATCTCCTCCAGATCTCAGCTGGTACAGCACCACCAACATTCACAAACTATCCACGATTGTATTGGATGATCTCCTCCTCAGCAGTCCAAAATGATGCTGTCCTGACTCTGATGAATGAGCTCCAGTGGACAAGAATCAGTATCATCAGTGATTCCACCCTCATTGATCACACTAGAACAGCTC
Organism: Axinella damicornis; assembly: GCA_963931865.1. Classification (NCBI taxonomy): domain Eukaryota; kingdom Metazoa; phylum Porifera; class Demospongiae; order Axinellida; family Axinellidae; genus Axinella; species Axinella damicornis. The sequence goes on along the minus strand of OZ007506.1, from coordinate 2,630,631 downwards.
ATGACTTTATCACAAAAGTTATTCAAGATCCACATCTTGAACTTGTTTCCCAAGAGATTGTAACACCAAGGTCAGTTTTCCCTGCATTTACCAGGACGATATCAAATGCAGCAAAAATCGTCTATGTCTCAATGACAGCAGAAGAAGCATGTCAACTTCTGTGTGCAGCATACGAGCAAGGACACATCTGGCCTACCTATGTGTGGATATTTCGAAACCTCGGAGTGGAGGACTTCAGGATGTGCAACAACGATTCTACGGCAATATCGGAAGCTCTAGAAAATGTGTTCCTCATAAACTACAAACTTGAAACCAATTCACCAAATGCACCTCTAGTGTCAGGTGATACATACGAAGAATACAGACAAGAATATGAACGTCTCTTGATAAATGACTCTACAGCTAGAAATGTATATGCCAATGCACTTCATGATTCTGTGTGGGCATATGCACTGGCTCTTAACAATTCCCTGGGTACTCTAACCATGGATAATAGAGCACGAGGAACTGGATTGGAAACGCGCGCGCCGCCCCATTCGTAATGTATGGAATGTCGGCAAGGCCTTTGATTGAATGCGGGTTTCGTGCGGCCGCTGTTCTCGATGTCTGTGTACCCACGGTGTACTGAAGCGCTTGCGCTTGTGGAGTGGCAATAGCAACGGAGCGGGCGATAAAAAGACTTTTTCTGTTCACGCGGTGTCTCAAAGGCGAACAAAGTGGACTCTTGGCAATGAATGTAAGTGTTTTAGCTCTTTTTTCCGATTATTTGACCGTATACCGTGACTGTTGCACCTCTAGTACCACACATGGACTGTTCTGAGGAGCCCTTTCTCCTGCATTAGATCGTCCTTGAACGGGTGTATGCCCAAAGCAGTAAGTTACTACTGAGTGTTACATAAAAGCAAGCTCGGTGAAAAATTCATGCATACCTGATTATTGTGATACCCGTGTACTGTTGCACCTCTGGTGCCACACCGGATCTGTTCTGAGACTCGCCTTTTGTGCTGTTAGATCAGTCTTGAACCGCTGTACGCCCAAAGCAGCAAGTCTTACTCCTGAATCTTAGATAAATGTGCATGCTTGGGCTGTAAAGAATGATGTATATCCCTGAAATTAAGCACCTGTGTACTGTTGCACCTTAGGGTTTATAAGTACATGGTAGTATTTAGCTTCCTAGGTACTTCAAACCATGTTCAAACATACCTTCACTATAGCCTCATTCCCAGTCCCACGCCCAGCTTTTCGTCGCTGCTTAGTACGGTAAAGCGACGAAAAGCTGGGCATGGGACTGGGAACGAGGCTACCTTCACTATACTATACTGTATCATCAGTACACAGTATTTATTGGTGTACTGCATGTTGTACTTACAGAGAGTATAAACTGATGCCTCGTAAGAAGAGCCTTGAGGCATAATAATGTCTGACTTGCCCTGTACTTCACATTTTACAATTACCTACAGTGGCCGATCAGTGTACCGAGTGGCTGGGTAGAACAAACCACCGAAGACTGCATTCCTTTCTGTAAACTGGAAAACCTGCCTGTTGGCACTACCAATAGCCCTGTGGTCGTTCTTTTCTGCTTGGTGGTGTACGCTGATGCATCATGGTCTGGGACCAAGACTACGGGTTCAGGGGATTTCAACCCGGCCAAAGCATCTGGCTGGTCAAATGTTTCTCGACTGGCATTCTGCTCGCTGATGTCATCCTGTGTTCTCACTGTATGCTCTCTTGATGTCCTGTGCTGGTTTGAGGCAGTTGTGATGTCTCCTCTCTGCTTGTCTCCCAACACACGCTCATACCCTTGTGCACCACACCTACCCACCTGCAACTTACCCACCTGCACACCTACCCACCTGCACACTCACGCACACACACACATGCACACACACACATACCAACACACAGTCTGATCTAAACTTCCCGACACTCCCCGGGCATTTGCCTGGGTGGGCGACAGCCTCATCGTCTGCATCAAGAAGGACCTCTACCACACCAGTAAGTTGAGGATAAGAGTGTCTGTATTAGAGTGCTCCACTGTAGCTGGTCTGTGTTTGCATGAAACAACCGCCTCGCACCTGATACGTGCAGCCTACTACAGGGCATGCCAGACATTCTCTCTCCATTAAGAATAGGGCGGCATGCGCATTTCCAATCCAGTTCCTGGTGTGCTCTATTATCCATGGTTGCAATTGCATTGGTGTTGTGTTCCTTAATTAACATCACTTTTGTTGGAGTCCAGTAGTCCAGCTCAATGTTTACAGACTCCCATAATGTTCTCAGACCTCAAGTTAGCTGGAAACTGCAGACTGTTGTAGTTAAACCTGGAGTTTGTAAACACTGGAATTAAATGGACTGTACTACTATACTGGACTCACTGGGCCCAAAATTCCATTAAATGCAGCCTTTTTCAGTGTAAGAATGAAGGTAAACATAGCCTCGTTCCCAGACCCCGCCCAGCTTTTCGTCGCTTGCAGTACGTGTTCTTTCGATCTTGCAACCGAAACGGTGCGCGGGCCTGGGAACGAGGCTAGGTAAACATGCTTGTTATCTTGCTAAATTAAAGTTGCTTGCTTAGCCTTTCCTCAGAGGTCAAAGGTCACATACATATTCTACAATGTCATACTTGTAGATGATAGAGGAATATTGGTAGTCCAGTCGAGTGTTTACAGGCTGCCTATAATATAGTGACAAACCATTTTCTAATAGATCAATGGGAAAGACATCAGCTGGCTGCACCTTATCAAGGTATATGAGAGCAACACTGGGAGACAATCGGACACCCCCGACCTTTACCTAGTCCCAAAGGTGAAGTATCAACATGTCTACCTTGTCTAACCCCCCCCCCCCCCCCCCCCCCCCCCCCCCCCCGTCCAAATCAAGTTATGTTCTTTATGCAGTGGCTTGAGGAGGACTTCTTGGGCTACTTGACTGAATGGGAGAATTCTATAGCTTCACGGAAAGACTCATACTGAGCAAAAGAAGATGTGCCTTAGTACTGAAACCATAGATACTGGACTGCGTGGACTCTAATATCTATGCTGAAACTCTCGAGGATCACAGGTAAGCAAAATGTTCATGAACCCTATCATGCTGTTACTATATCTATCCTTTCCGCTGCAGTAACTTCATTTGTGGAAGCAGCCCGCTATTTGCTCCAATACCCAGGGTTCCAGTTTCTGCTCAGTGAACGTTTCACTCAAGACCCATTGGAGGCATTCTTTTGCATGCAGAGGCAGAAAGGGGGAGGCAGCGATAATCCAACTGCATTGCAGTTTACATACCACGCTTCATCACTGCGAATCCAGAGATCAACTGCACCTTCAGCCCGCAGTAATGTCAGGGGCAGCAAACATGTCAGAGAAGAGACGGTGGATGATACACCTCTTGCCAAAAGACCGAGGATATCAAAGAGTGCCAAAATTAATTTTAGTGTCGTTGTACTTGATTAATAATGTCAGCTGCTGTATTGGCAGGTCCACATGACAAATATTAATACTGATTAGCTTAAAACATATACTTACATGGTTGTGCAGTCGCCATTCGGCTGATACTCTAGCTAGATCGATATCGGGTGGATCCTGTAGCTCGCGTAAAAAGTTGCGCGTGCATATAATTGGGGACGTGACGTCACTTCCGGCGAAACCTGCATTCAATCACGTAAACGCGCGTTTCCAATCCAGTTCTGTGCTCTATTATCCATGCTCTAACATCTCAGGATCTAAAACACTATGGACTGGGAAAGAGCAATGTCACATCGATCATCGAAAGCAATCTAAAGACTCTCAACTTTTTGGGTGCTCTTGGGCACGTCTATTTCACTGACAAAAGAGAGACAGAAACCACAGTGGATATCCTTCAGGTAAATAGCAGTGGAAATGCTGTTCGAATGGGGTATTATGATCCACATTCCCAAAATTTCACTCTTCAATATCCAGTTGAAAAGATTCCTGATGATTTTGAGACGGTTCGTTTGAAGCTCAACCCAGTAGTCCACATTATTACTCTTGTGATTGCAGGGATGACCATTACGACTAACACAGTTGTCCTACTTCTTTACATGTACTACTGGAACAAACCCACAGTCAAAGCATCTAGCCCAAAACTGGGAATTCTAATATTAGTAGGATGCTACGTTCTGAGTGGAGCTGCTGTGACTCTTGGTCTTAGAGAGTACACAGATGAATTTGGTAAAATGTGCCAGGCTGAATTTTGGTTGCAAGCGATGGGATATCAACTCATCTATGGAACATTGCTAATGAGACTGCTTAGAGTGTACCGGATATTTGTCCATAGATTTTCCTCGCTAGCGCTTGGCAAGTTCTGGTATGATTGGCCTTTAGTTATTACAGCTGTCATGACCGTATTAGGGATTGCCTTCCTTCACCTCCTATGGACTATAGTTGCTCCTTTTGCTACGATTGTTGAAGAAATTGCTGACCCACCTTTTATTCATAGAATATTAGTCTGTGACTGTCCAGACTACTTAGTGTGGTCTAGTATTCACCTTGTGTACCTTTGGACAACCTTTCTACTTGTCGTCATTTTTGCCATACTGACTCGTGGGGTCAAGATTGAAAAATTCAGAGACACCGTTGAAGTGAACCTATTTGTTTTACTTTCATTTCTTTCCCTCGTTGTGTGTTTTGCGTATTCATACACATTGATTCAGGTGTTGATTATCGAGGGTGCCTTTACCTTTGAAGTTCTTCCATATTTAATCACTCCACTGCTCTGCCAACTGATTCTTTTTGCTCCAAAACTTTGGGTAGCAAAGTCTGAAAAACGTGTGTAGCTACCAACATGTGGTGAAATCACAGTACACTGTTTCACGACAAGTTTCAAGAACCTGAGCTTTAGTACAGTATAGCCCAACTATTTTCCTTTTGTATTTAAACCTCACCAGCTGGCTTTTCTGAATATGTCCTTCTATTCTCGCCAAGTCTGTTTGTAAACTTTGATTTACCTGTCTTTATTGTTTATATAATACTTCTCAGGGCTATTCTATCAACAGCACTCTTATACTATGACATTGTGATCATGATATTTGTTATTATTTCACCTTCACACTATAAGTCAGGTCTATCTATATCCAATTATATTCATGGAGCTTGCCAAACTGAGACTCCACAAAGAGCGCCTAGACATGGGAGGCCACATAGTTCACACCAACACACCCACCCACAAACACAAAGAAACTATGATCTGTTAGCTACTTACAGCTCATATCAGAGGAATTGTTGACTCACTCATAATTGGCAGTGTGTAACTGTCAAAACTTCTTTGTGTGGTAACCATGGTAGCCACTCACCTTACACATATAGCCATAGCTACTAGCGGATCATACACGTTTGATACTGACATACTAGCTAGCGCTGCTGATTTGAAGATCAAAATTTCAGACACCATAGCTGCAACTGAACCTATTTGTCATGGTTCTGATATCAAAGTGGCCTTGACCTTTGAACTTCTTCTCCACTATTTTTATCTTAAATCCTTAATTGTTGAGCGTGATTCACTTTGTTCTGGATAGCAAAGTCTAAGATCAAAGCGTGCATCACTTGCACATGTGTCATACCGTACAGTATTTTTCCAATCCAATTTCAAGATCTAGCTTTGGTGCATCATAACTCCAAGCACTCTTTTAAAGCTCGCCAGCTTGCTTTTAAAAATACTATGCGCTATATGTATACATTTTCCCTTCAATTGCCAAGTCTGCTTGCAAACTTTGAGCTACTTCTTAACCCTTTGTTCCTCTCAGTAGTAATTCAACGGTATGCACAGCGCATGTTCATGTTTTTCTTATGTCAGTGAAAATAATATCTGCAGGTACATACCAGTGGTGTGTGTTACCTTAACAATACACAGTTTTTGTAAACTCAGGTCTGGCGACCCTGTGCACCCTCTACAAAGAGCGTACCTTGACCCTCTGGTAACATGGTACATGTACATAGCTACTACTTGAGTGTCATGTCATACCTTATACACTATGATGTCCCTCACATACTTTGTGTGTCATTCCATATACCCTTTGATCTTGATAGTCACGGCTGCCCATGGCCATAATTATTTCAACAACATGCTCTGTCATACAACAACAATCAATCTTGGGTATTCATGCAGCCACATGGTGGCGCCCACAGATCTGTTTTTAGTTGGAGTGGCTGCATGTTGGCTGTGATGACATTCAATTATGACAGCTAGCCATTGTTATACGTGTAGAGGCATGCATATCTAACTGCTGAGTGCTTCCAAGGAGGGGAGGATTATAGCTCAATGATTGATAACTAGGCCGTTTTATGGGAGTTGGTCGTGACATAGCTACAAGTATCTCCATCTCCAATTTCAGCTATACGGTTGGAACGAAGTGCATTTATTGAAATACGTACTAGAAGTGCAGCCGCATGCACTCGGTGCATGCAAAGAAGAAGCCACAACAAAACTAGATGGTAAATTTAAAGTTATTGACAGTTCATTCCATCTCAGGAACACCCAAAGCCAGGGATAAACATGATCATTTCAATTAGGAGTGGGCCACACAATAGCTACAAAGCAATTGGAACAATATAGCTAGCTACCAATGATGGCTGTATTTGCCTTCTCTGCATGGTTATAGCCAGTTAGCTACGCACTGTAGCTAGCTAGCTGATTTGTATCTCCAACTGTTTCGACCACAATTATTATGTACAGCTGCATCAAAATTCATTTTGCTACACATGCAGTTCATTACCTTGATCCTCAGGCATTCCTGTAAAAGGTGGTGTCATTGTTCACACACAGAGCATGTTATTGTTTTGAGTACATGCAGTGCCTGTGATGCATTCAAATACAAAGAATTACTGAAACTACTGGATAATGTCAATCATGAACTTCAGTAGCTATGTATAACTGCCTCACAGGTGTATTGTAGCTACAGGTTACTTCAAGTGCATGGTGGCCAAGTGTTAAGCGTTAACAATACTAAGAGCACCCCCTTGACTCCATACAGGGCCACCAACACACCTCACTCCCCTCCTCCCCTCACTCATCACTCCTCTTCTCCACTCACTCTCCTCCTGATCACTCCCCTCCTCCCCTCACTCCCATCCCCCATCACTCTTCTCAGTCCTCCCTCTCCTCCTCTCCTCACTCCCCTCCTCCCTTCACTCCTCTCACCCTCACTGCATGCCCTCCTCCCCTCACGCCCTCCCTTTTTCTACAGTGTTCAACTCTGCTTTGTCCTTACATGGAGAAGCATGCTCCAGTTAACGATCTCATCGGTCTCAATTGTTGAAAAATCTGATGCGCTTCAAGCTTGCGGTCTTTTTGTCACACTCCACGCATCCCAGCCCCCCACTCTTTGCCAACTGCCTCATATAGTACACCCTTGCATGTAGCTAGCACACAAGACAAGACTGAGAAAGCCTGTGACCGAGGCTATTCCCAGGCGGTCTGCACAGCTTCGTTTTTAGTCGCATACGTGACCTTTGAACCCTTGTCTGACTGCCAGATTTATCATCTGACGGTCATGTATGCGACTAACGAAGCGGCAGACGGCTATAGGCTCTCTGAGTAGCCTCGTTCCCAGGCCTACCCCGTTCTTTCAGTTCTTTCGGTTTGCGTTGACAATAATACACAGATGCGGAAGACCGGCGAAGAATTTACGCTTTTCGCCGCGCCGCTCTTCGAAGCTTCTGCATCCGTACTCTTACGTAGTGTTATGTAAAGGGGCCCTCCGTATTTCCCGGAACGGAACGGACCGGAACGGAACGTTCCGGATCGGAAACACCACCTTATTCCACGGAACGGACCAAGGGTCAAAGTACAGCTAGGACTGTCGCCCTGAGGAAAGGTGAACTAAAGCTGTCGTGAGGAACGTACGTTTTTTTGGACACACTTTCGACTTACATGTAGGATAGAGTGGATGAGTGTTTATGGAAGTTGTAACAGAGACTGAAGGAGCTGGTATTTGCCGCTGAAAGACCCCATGAACTCGGCCTCATGAGCCTGCATGGACCCCTTGACTTGAAACTGGCACCCCTGATTATTACTTTGCAATGGTAGTCATTCAAACTTTTTGCTGTCAATGGCAGGTTTGTATTTTGATGGAATTAGTTGAACTTGAGCCCATCATGTGCACATGAGCATGGTAACACCGTACAAAATAGTTTTGCAACCAGTCCTGTACGCATCATCTTTTTTCAGCCACCCACACTGGCCATAACTTTGCTTGCTGCTTTACATTCGGTAGGTTTCTGTTTCTGTTGGTGGCAGTCAACAAGTCATCTGTGTAAAGGATGAAATTCATAAGAAAATGAATCTGTAACTCAAATTAAGCTGTCCACAAGGGGGTTACCCCATTTTAACTTGTGGTACTACACGTGTACACTTGTCCAGTAATCATCCTGGGGTATGCATACTTGTGCATGTAGACTCATGTGCATGCCAGTGACTGGTGTATGCATATATACGTGGATGCGTCATGTCATCTTGTAATGTCCATGTGAGTTGAGTTCTTGTGTAACTGTTCTCTGTGGACATCAGTTGGCATCCACTACCGGAGTACTCTAAACCCCTAACTCTATACTCACCATCATCTCCCACCCACCCAGCCCCCCTCTAGCCTTGTTCCCAGGCTGGGAACGAGGCTAGCCCCCTTCCCACTGTAGACGCAATGCTTTGGCACCGACAAGATCTCCAAAGGGGCTGGGTGCATGGCAGTGGGATCACATATGCACGCTGTCATTCTATGAACATTTTTCCCCATGGGAGAAGGCTGCTCTGCACTTTCAAAGTGGTCTCACTGGAAAAAATGTGCTTCTAAAATCCAGAATGTTTATCTAAACTTAGGAAAGTACTTGCTAAATTCTAGTAATAATGTCTTAGATGTAGTTGCTACACTCTGATAATTAGAAGAACATGGACTAATATCTAGATTAAGTAAAACAAAGTCACTAGTATCTAGAGAGCTACTCTAATGTTTATCTAAACTTAAGAAAGTGCTTATTAAATTCTAGTAATATGTCCTAGTATCTAAAGAACTACTCTAAAATTAAGGCATTGCATTACTAAAACGCAGAATGTTTCTCCAAAATTGTAGTAGTAGGTAGTTGTTGCACACTGAAAATTAGAAGAACGTGTACTAACATCTAGTGCAAGTAAGATAGAGTACTAGTATCTAGAGAGCTACTCTATAATTAAGACATTGTGTTACTAAAATCCAGAACGTTTCTCTAAACTTAAGAAAGTACTTGTTAAATTCTAGTAAGTATAGAGCGACACAGAAAGCGCTGCGGTCTCCGCTGCGAGCGGCCCGGGCCGGCCGCTCAGCCGGCCTCACACGTGAACGTATTATGTTTCACGTGATCACACTTTATTTTGAATTCAGCAAGGTGCAGCTGCTTGTGTTTTGCGCTCAGAGAGAAACGACTTTCGAAGCTGTTGACCAGCGTCCCCGAACCGATCTATGTTCTAATCTAAAAGAGTCAACTAATCCCCACAATCTGGTGAGAATCTGGACCGTTCAGTGGCACTTTATGAACGTAAGTATCTCTGCTGGATAGATTGGTGTGGTGCGAGTCTGCTGAGCTTTGTGGGAGTGGTTTGATTTGGCTTTATGGCCTTGCCTAGTCGTCAGTCTGATACATGCATTCTAGTCTGGTCATCAATCTGATATGTTTGTGTTGAGCTTTGTGAGAGTGGTTTGGTGTGTGTGTTGGACTTCATGGCTAAGTCTGCAGACTTAGCCATGAAGTCCAACACACACACCATGGTCATCAGTCTGATAAGAGTGTCTTGAGCCTCATGAGTGTGTTTTGTTGCATGTGTGTTCGCTTGTGTTACTGCGGGCATCTGTTGGGTTGTGTTTAATACTGCGGACATCTCTAGTATTGATTTACTCACTTTTCTGTTCTCTGTCACCCATCTCTGCGAAACCATGATTTCTCCGTCGAGTAGATCATTTGTATCCATTTTCTTACCTACAGATATTCTCTGCACTCTGCACCGTGTATCTCGTGATAGCCAAACCAACACCACATACCAAAATGTGGTTCACTAGTGAAAATACAGAAATTGGCAGATCGCTGGTACGAAAACATCGAACCAGCAATTCTGCACCTGGCAGAAGAGACAACTGCAACCAACATTCCAGATGGTGATGCCAGCTCAAACGGTAAATTGCAAAACTGATGATACTATGCTAACTGTACATCTACATCATGGTTCTATGTCCCTGTTTTCTGTACAGAGGTCTCCATGTTCTGCATCCAGTTTCTAATGGGCAGGTTGAAATGTCGGAGCAAGATTGACATCGATATGAGGATGAGATCAATTGTCTGCTTTGCTCCGGTAAATATTGTCATGCATGAGAGCAGAATGCATTCCGGTACATCTTTATGACCAATAGTTACTAACCTTGTCCTACCCAACACATGCATACACACATTATATAGAGCACTGAAGAGGGGCTAGCTGTCAGCAAGAACAACACACATCCGTTTGTCCTAGTAGTGGGGACAGCCAACAGCATTGAGTCTGCTGTAGTGGTATATGAACGAAAAGTTGTTACTACAGCTATTGGGAAAATGGTTTTCACAGCTGTCATCGTGCTGCTTGGTATACATTTTATGTATCACATCGAGTACAACCCGATCGTTCGGGAAGTTATGGAGTTATATATTACAAGAGAAATTATTCTGTATTTCTCTTCCGCAAGGAAAGAAAGTTAGTGTTGCGTATTCTAACATCTATCGGTCACTCAGTTGTGTTGAGGATAAACTCATGATCACTGACAGCACTGATGAAAATACAATGGATGAAACACAAGCATTCTGTGAGTTAGCTGACTGAACTTTCTTCTGACATACGTAGCATGTATATATATATACTCATGCTCTACGTTTTGTGTTGTTGTTTTTTTGTATACTACCGCAAACTTAAAGTCGTTTAGTTCACGGCCACATCCATTCAATTCTCATTCATTTTGAAGTTGAAATCAGTTCATATATGTGAAGATAATCAATACATGCATGCTTAAACTTCGATTGGGACTGCTGAGACATAGAAATCCTACCTAAAGTTTAGTATGTTGACCTTCATTTAAGTAACACTGTATCTAGATTTTAGTGTACGCTAGTGCTAAGGTTCAGAAGGGTAACCGCTATTTCAGCATCAACATACTTAAATGTAGTCCGTGTAACTGCTATGTTTTTGACCATAGCACTTATTTTTAGGATGTTGTTACTAAAGTTTAGTACCTTCATGCCTTTTCTTATAAGACATATCCACTAGTTCCTAGTTCGAAGGCAACTAGTTATGAGAGGACCCACCAATTACTAGTACCTGCACGTGCTTATGCCAGTGAGTGCCAATTCCTCTAAATCTGAGTGCATGATCTGCTACAATTAAGAGCATGTGTTTTTGCTGTGCTTACACTGGCTGTGAGTAAATTACTTACAGACAACTACGTGCCTGTACTCAAAAACAATGCAGCATCACCAAGAATATCGGGTTCAATTCACTCTATACCTGATAGTTGAGTCCAGTAGAGAAGTCTGCATTTGCTGATATTGTCAGTACTTTCAGTGTGCTATATATGTCTACGACTGTACTACACATGTCCAAGATCACAAACTTTGGTAGTCTCACAGGGCCAGGCCTAACTGGTGGGAAGTTGTGAAGTCACATTCAATCCACATCTACCTTCATCGTTTCTGTCTGTTGCCCTGAAGAAAGTAGTGGGAGCGAAGTTGTAGTCCTAGCTGTACTTTGACCCCTGGTCCGTTCCGTGGAAAAAGGTGGTGTTTCCGGTCCGGAACGTTCCGTTCCGTTCCGTTCCGTTCCGTTCCGGGAAATACGGAGGGCCATGTAAAGGCAATCACATCAGGGGGACCAAATTTCCGCAATTTCTTGGCCCCCTAGAATCCAAACTAAAAATGTCCGTGACACATCTCAGACTCGTTCCTAGACCGCACGGAACGAGGCTAGAGCCAAGTGAAAAAGGAGGTGTGCCACCATATTTAGCATTGTTCCGTACGTTCATGAAAGATGACCGAGTCGGCTTCTTCGATTCTGGTATGCTAGAATAGCTATAGCTAGCTACAGATTTGATAGCTACGTAAACTGTACACTGTCAGAGCATTCATAGCCATATTTGCCCTACAGACAAAATCAGAGTATCAGAATTCATGATCGATGTCAGATAAGCTGAAAGCGAAGCGGCTATCACAAGTTCGAATAATGATGAAGTTTTGGCACAAAAGCACCTTTCTGATAGCATTCCTGCTAACTATTGCTTGTGGCACGGTGAGAGCTATAATCCAAGATGAAACAACTTTACACCTGCTGACTCTGCTACCTCCTGGAAACGTTGCAGACTCACTCCTACCAGCTGCAGAACTTGCAGTGGACAAGATCAACGCAAAAGATGACCTTTTGCCCGGCTACCGACTAGAGTTGATTGCCGCAGACACTGAAAAGTGCAATGAAACACTAATCACTGAATCGTACATAAGTTTTGCTAAGTATAGTGCACCAAATGGACCTTTCAATGTAGTAGGAGTGACTGGGCTGACCTGCGCTACTGTGACCCAGGTGATCTCCCCACTGGCAGGACATCCAGAAATTGATCTCCTCCAGATCTCTGCTGGTACAGCACCACCAACATTCACTAACATGCATAACTATCCACGATTGTATCGAATGATCTCCTCCTCAGCAGTCCAAAATGATGCTGTCCTGGCTCTGATGAATGAATTCCAGTGGAAAAGAATCAGCATCATCAGTGATTCGACCCTTATTGATCACACTGGAACTGCTCATGACTTTATCACAAAAGTTATTCAGGATCCACGTCTTGAACTCGTTTCCCAAGAGATTGTAACACCAAGATCAGTTTTCCCTGCATTTACCAGGACGATATCAAATGCAGCAAAAATCATCTATGTCTCAATGACAGCAGAAGAAGCATGTCAACTTCTGTATGCAGCATACGAGCAAGGACGCATCTGGCCTACCTATGTGTGGATATTCCGAAACCTCAGAGTGGAGGACTTCAGGATGTGCAACAACGATTCTACGGCAATATTGGAAGCTCTAGAAAATGTGTTCCTCATAAACTACAAACTTGAAACCAGTTCGCCAAATGCACCCCTAGTGTCAGGTGATACATACGAAGAATACAGACAAGAATACCAACGTCTCTTGGTAAATGGCCCAACAGCTGAAAATGCATATGCCAATGCACTTCATGACTCTGTATGGGCATATGCACTGGCTCTCAACAATTCCCTGGGTACTCTAACATCTCAGGATCTAAAACACTATGGACTGGGAAAGAGCAATGTCACATCGATCATCGAAAGCAATCTAAAGACTCTCAACTTTTTGGGTGCTCTTGGGCACGTCTATTTCACTGACAAAAGAGAGACAGAAACCACAGTGGATATCCTTCAGGTAAATAGCAGTGGAAATGCTGTTCGAATGGGGTATTATGATCCACATTCCCCAAATTTTACTCTTCAATTTCCAGTTGAAAAGATTCCTGATGATTTTGAGACAGTTCGTTTGAAGCTCAACCCAGTAGCCCCCATTATTACTCTTGTGATTGCAGGGACGACCATTACGACTAACACAGTTGTCCTACTTCTTTACATATCTTACTGGAACAAACCCACAGTCAAAGCATCTAGCCCAAAACTGGGAATTCTAATATTACTAGGATGCTACTTTCTGAGTGGAGCTGCTGTGACTCTTGGTCTTAGAGAGTATATAGATGAATTTGGTAAAATGTGCCAGGCCGAATTATGGTTGCAAGCGATGGGATATCAACTCATCTATGGAACATTGCTCATGAGACTGCTTAGAGTCTACCGGATATTTGTCCATACTTTTTCCTTGCCTGGCAAGTTCTGGTTTGATTGGCCTTTAGTTATTACAGCTGTCACGACCGTATTAGGGATTGCCTTCTTTCACCTCCTATGGACTACAGTTGCTCCTTTTGCTACGATTGTTGAAGAATTTGCTGACCCACCTTTTATTCATAGAATATTAGTCTGTGACTGTCCAAACTACTTAGTGTGGTCTAGTATTCACCTTGTGTACCTTTGGACAACCTTTCTACTTGTCGTCATTTTTGCCATACTGACTCGTGGGGTCAAGATTGAAAAATTCAGAGACACCGTTGAAGTGAACCTATTTGTTTTACTTTCATTTCTTACCCTCGTTGTGTGTTTTGCGTATTCATACACATTGATTCAGGTGTTGATTATAGAGGGTGCCTTTACCTTTGAACTTCTTCCATATTTAATCACTCCACTGCTCTGCCAACTGATTCTTTTTGCTCCAAAACTTTGGGTAGCAAAGTCTGAAAAACGTGTGTACCTTGCACACAAACATGTGGTGAAATCACGATACACTGTTCCACGACAAGTTTCAAGAACCAGCTTTAGTACAGTATAGCTCTAACTATTTTCCTTTTTGTATTTAAACCTCACCTCACCACCTGGCTTTCTGAATATGTCCTATTCAAATACATTCTCCCTTCAATTGCCAAGTCTGCTTGTAAAATTTGATTTACCTCTCTTGATTGTTTATATAATACTTCTCAGGGCTACTATATCAACAGCACACTCTTATATGACATTGTGAGCATGATATCTGCAGCCTGTATTATTATTTCGCCTTCACACTATAAGTCAGGTCTATCTATATCCTCCCCCACATGCCCTCTGTATTCATTAGTGTGTAATTACACAATGTCATTCCATATCCTTTGATGCTCATATTCATGACTGCCAATGTGATTCACATGCATGCCATTTGCTTTGATCACAAGTGGACATTGGCTGTGATTCCATTTAAGTACATGAACAATTAAGGTTACATATTTGGAGCTCGCCAAGCTGAGACTCCACTAGAGCGCTCACATAGTTCACACCAACACACCCACCCACAAACACATAAAGCTACTTACAGGAGGAACCATCATAATTGGTAGTGTGTAACTGTCAAAACTTCTTTGTGTGGTAACCATGGTAGCCACTCACCTTACACATAGAGCCATAGCTACTAACTTGCATGTTTTTACATACTAGCTGCTGATTTGAGGATTCCAAAATCAAAATGTCAGACATCATAGCTACAACTGAACCTATTTGTTGTGGTTCTGATATCAAAGTGGCCTTGACCTTTGTAAACTTCCTTTTTTTAAATCCTTAATTGCTGAGCGTGATTCACTTTGTTCTGGATATAGCAAAGTCTAAGATCAAAGCGTGCATCACTTGCACATGTGTGATGAACTCATACACCCTACAGTATTTTGCCAATCCAATTTCAAGTTTGGTGCATCATAATTCCAAGTACTCTCTTTTAAAGCTTGCCAGCTTGCTTTTAAAAATACTATGCACTATAAGTATACATTTTCCCTTCAATTGCCAAGTCTGCTTGCAAACATCGAGCTACTTCTTAACCCCTTGTTCCTCTCAGTAGTAATTCAACAGTATGCACAGCACATGTTGATGTTTTTCTTATGTCAGTGAAAATAATATCTGCAGGTACATACCAGTGGTGTGTGTTACCTTAACAATACACAGTTTTTGTAAACTCAGGTCTGGCGACCCTGTGCACCCTCTACAAAGAGCGTACCTTGACCCTCTGGTAACATGGTATGTACATAGCTACTGCTTGAGTGGCTGATGTCCCTCACATACTTTGTGTGTCATTCCATATACCCTTTGTCACGGCTGCCCATGGCCTAATTATTTCAACAACATGCCCTGTCATACAACAACACTCAATCTTGGGTATTCATGCAGCCACAAGGTGGCGCCCACAGATCTGTTTTTTAGCATGTTGACTGTGATGACATTCGAATATAAAAAAATAAAAAAATATTTGACAGCTAGCCATTGTTATGCGTGTGGGCATGAGGGGAGGATTATAGCTCATTAACCTTCTAATTATTGAGAACTATAAACCTAAATAGGCCGTTTTATGGGAGTTGGTCGTGACATAGTCTGCTACCATACATAGCTAATGGGATAGTTCTAATCCATCAATATAAGGTCACGGACTGTATCCATTAACGTTCCGCCTGGGAACAAGGCTACTGTATCCCCTAGCTACTATTCTTTTTTGCACAGTCACAAGAATTAAGCCTAGCTAGCTACCAGGAATGTTACAAGTATCTCCATCTCCAATTTCACAAAGGTTAAGCTATAGGGGTCAAGTTTCTTTGGAATGAAGTGCGAAATACTAGAATTGCAGCTGCATGCACTCCCAACTTCCTACGTACTCCCGGTTCTTTTTTTTTGCCAGAGCCACACACATGGCCAGAGCTGTAGCTATAGCTACGATGATACTAATAGGATCGAATTAGGCTGCACTTGTGGTCACATTCTTTGAAGTGGAAGAGGCACTGAGATGCAACTGAAGTGACAGCTAGCTACTAGCTACTGTCACCTGGCACACGCCATGAGACAGGTGCATGCAAAGAAGGAACAATAACCACTAGATGATAATGCTATTGACAGTTTGGGAACACCCAAAGCCAGGGATAAACATGATCACTTTGATTAGCAGTGGGCCGCACAATACAGAGCAATTGGAACAATAACCACAACAACAAAATTAAGTTCGCATGCATATAGCTACCAGTTTATACCAATGATGGCTGTAGCTATTTGCCTTCTCTGGTTATAGCTGCGCACTGTAGCTAGCTAGCTAGCTAGCTGTCTTTTATCTCCAACTGTTTCGATCACAACTATTATGTATAGCTGCATCAAAATTCATTTTGCTACACATGCAGTTCATTACCTTGATCCTCGGGCATTCCTGTAAAAGGTGGTGTCATTGTTCACACACAGAGCATGTTATTGTTTTGAGTACACGGTGCCTGTGATGCCATTCAAATACACAAACAAAGAATTACTGAAATTACTGGATAATGTCAATCTTGAACTTCAGTAGCTATAATATACTGTATTGTAGCTAGCTACAGCATGGTTTGACCTAGCCTCGTACCCGGCGGGCTAGGTTTGACCAGGTGCATGGTGGTCAAAAAGATTTTCCTACTAAGAGCATTCATGAACAGTTAGCTAACTCCACCCACCAACACACTTCCTCAATCCCCTCCTCCCCTCACTCCCCTCCGCCCCTCACTCCCATTTCCCATCACTCCTCTCCTCCTCTCACTCACTTCCCTCCTCCGGCCCCTCACTCCCATCCCCCATCACTCTTCTCCTCCCTCTCCTCCTCCCCTCACTCCCTCCTCCCCTCACTCTTCTCCCCTCACTGCATGCCCTCCTCCCCTCACTCCCCTCACTCCCTCCCTCCCCTCACTCCCTCCCTCCCCTCCCTCCCTCCCTCCCTCCTTCCCTCCCTCCTCCTCCTCCCCTCACTCCACTCCCAGCCTTGGAAGCCCCGGGCAGTGTTTATTGGTCTTGGGCTGCACCCATGACCAATTAGCACTGCCCATGCAGGGTGTTTAGTTCTCTCCTTTTCATGCATTCAGCAAGTGCTGTATTTGTAAGTGCTTCTCTCCCACGGTGTTCGCTCTTCAGTAGGGTGGGCAGAGTATTCTTTCAAAATTACCCACCAATCAATTCAATTATTCTCACAATAGCTACTAATGTGAAAGCATTGGAGACTTAGGATGGTTTATTCCCATTTGGTTGTTTGTCAATTCCCACTTTCACTTCCTCAACTCCCACCTTGTCAACTTAGTGGGAATTGATCTCAAATATGAGAATAGAATAGTGGGTGGTCTCAAAAAAGAATAATGTACGTGCCCATCCCTAAGTGAGAAGGTGATCAATGCTACGGTGGAAGGGGCCTCAGTCCAACCTGCGACTAAACAGCTAATAAGAGAGCAGCGCTTAGCTAATAGCTAACACGCAACTATTTTTCATAAGGTGGCAAAGTGTCATGTCCTGGGAACGCTGTTAGGAATCGGACATATGCCTCATCTCAGGCCCGCTTTTCGGTCGGGCAGTTCAAAGGTCACGTATGTGGCTAAAATCGGTGAGGGAAAATCTGCCTGGGAATGAGGCTATCCAGGCCTAGTCTATGGCCTGGGAACGAGGCTAGCTAGTCCCAATCCCCACCCGTGCCCATACGCCATGCCCACAACATCCACGCCCACCTTCGGGGGGCGCGCGCGTTAATGGCTAGCTGGGCACGAGATCTAGATCTCGCGCGCGCGCGCGAGACTAAGTCATGACGTCAGGCGCCGTCGCGGCGGCGCGGGCGGGCGCGGCCGGCCAGCTTCAGCTCCGCACGCCGCTTCTATGACCGCATACGTGACCTTTGAACCGCCCGTCGTTATACGATGTGAAGCCATTCGCAAGCATATTAATCAAATGGTGTGCCATGAACCATAGTTTGAAGCTGGTACACGCCGTGATGATGGCAGTCAACCATGTTCTTCTTTTACTAGCGGCATTTGTCTCAAATCACATTGCAAGTTGCGAGAATGAAACGACCCTACATCTGCTGACCCTGTTACCTCAAGGAGATGTCGCAGGCTCGCTCTTAACGGCTGCGGAACTAGCTGCGTACAAGATTAACGCAAGGGATGATCTCCTTCCTGGCTACAGACTAGAGTTGATCTCGGCAGCCACGGAACCGTGCAATGAAACACTGATCATTGAACCTTACAGAAGTTTTGTGAAGTATGCTGCATCAAATGGACCATTCAACATCGTAGCAGTTACTGGAATGATCTGTGCCACTATGACCCAGGCAATCTCCCCACTTGCAGGACGTCCAGACATTGATCTTCTCCAGATCTCTGCTGGTGCAGCACCACCTGTATTTGCAAATGCAGAAGACTATCCACGATTGTATCGAGTCATTTCATCATCAGCAGTTCAAAGTGATGCTCTCCTGAAGCTCATGGAAGCATTTCAGTGGAGAAGAATCAGTATCCTGAGTGACTCCACTCTCATCGACCACTCTGGAGCAGCTCATGACCTTATCACCAAGGTTAGTGAAGATCCACATCTTACACTCGTTTCTCAAGAGATTGTAACGCCAAAATCAGTTTTCCCTGCATTTACCAGGACGATATCAAATGCAGCAAAAATCATCTATGTCTCAATGGCAGCAGAGGAGGCATGTCAACTTCTGTGTGCAGCATATGAGCAAGGACGCATCTGGCCTACCTATGTGTGGATATTTCGAAACCTCAGAGTGGAAGACTTTAGACGCTTTGTGTGCAACAACAATTCTACAGCAATATTGGAAGCTCTAGATAATGTGTTCTTCATAAACTACAGACTTGAAACCAATTCACCAAATGCACCTCTTGTGTCAGGTGATACATACGAAGAATACAGACAAGAATATGAACGTCTCTTGATAAATGACTCTACAGCTAGAAATGTATATGCCAATGCACTTCATGATTCTGTGTGGGCATATGCACTGGCTCTTAACAATTCCCTGGGTACTCTAACATCTCAGGATCTAAAACACTATGGACTGGGAAAGAGCAATGTCACATCGATCATTGAAAGCAATCTAAAGACTCTCAACTTTTCGGGTGCTCTTGGGCACGTCTATTTCACTGACAAAAGAGAGACAGAAACCACAGTGGATATCCTTCAGGTAAATAGCAGTGGAAATGCTGTGCCAATCGGGTATTACAATCCACGTTCTCAACATCTAGCTCTTCAGTCGCCCCCTAAAATAATACCTGAAGATGACTTTGGGAGTGTTCGCAGAAAGCTCCATCCAACGGCCCCCATTGTGGCACTTACTGTCACTGCAATACTGATGGTTGCTAACACAGTTATTCTGTTCCTGTTTATTTACCACTGGAATAAGCCAGCAATCAAGGCAACTAGTCCTTACCTCAGTATCATGCTGCTTATCGGTTGCTATATACTGTACTTTGCTGTTCTGTTAATTGCGATTAGAGAGTACAACGATAGTTTCGGACAACTTTGCCAGGCATTGTATTGGTTTGGTGGTGTAGGAATTGAATTGATTTATGCTACACTGTTTGTGCGACTGCTTCGGATCTATCGAATATTCTTCTTCGTTTTTGAAAAGCCTGGAAGGATTTGGTCTGATTTGGCTATGGTGATCTTGATTATCCTCATTGTTTCGGTTGTTTTTCTCCTTTTCCTTCTGTGGGCTACTGTGGACCCATTCATTACAAGACCGTTTGAATTCTTCATCGCACAGGCAACGCCACCAATATACAGTGTAACTCTGTTCTGCTATAGCAGTTACTTTTGGGTTTGGCTGTCTCTCATCTTCTATGGATGTAATTCGTTTACGATTCTAGCCGTAGGCATTCTAGCAGTGATGACAAGAAAGATCAAACTGGAAAGCTTCAAGGATACAAAGAAAGTAAATGCCTTCGTCTTCATTTCCATCATGGCCCTGATTATTTGTATGGCTTATTCAACTACATTTGCCACAGCTGGTGTGAGGGTGATAGAAGTTGCTTTTACCTTCGATTTCCTTCCTTATTTGGTGATTGCTGTACTCTGTAAAGTATTCTTGTTTGTACCCAAAATCTGGTCTGCAAAGGTTCAAAAGCCCAGATACAGCAGACGTAGTTCACGCTCGCATTCAAGCTTTCGTGCAGGAAGATACACAAATGCTTCATTTGTGTCGCAGTCATCAGAGTACAAGTCCTCAGGTCACGAAGTAAAGCCGAAGCCTGTCTTAACGGCACAAGACACAATGACAATTACTATATAGAATAGTAACTGATTTCTGTTTCAGCTCCACTTGTATACATTCCGTGTATGACCTTTGCTTTGTGTGGTATTACTGGCACTTCCTATGTACTTGACTTTCTTTTGTGGTATATATACTTGCACTTCCTATGTACTTGACCTTCTTTGTGTATGCATGGCTTCTGTATGTGGTGCATAACTAAATTAAGGTGCAGTCCAGGGTTGTGGTACAGTGCCCATCCCTTGGTGGTACAGTGGTACCACAAGTATGTTATTTATCAACAGCATCCACAGGAGGATGTGGAGGTGGGACATGATTAATTTTTGTGCCTGTCAACTAACCATTCCCAGAATGAGGCCAAGGCTAGCTATATAAGAGGTGTGTGTAGTTTGTTTTCCTCGTAGTTTGGCTTCAGCAAATTGTGTATACATACATCACTGGATGGGTGGCCAGGCCCTGGTCACTGCAGCACTTTACATGGGTGTAATCAAGGAATGTGCACACACAAGTGCAGCCTAATCTGATCCTAGCTCCCTCGCTCTCTCCCCCCTCCCTCCCTCCCTCCCTCCCTCCCTCCCTCCCTCCCTCCCTCCCTCCCTCCCTCCCTCCCTCCCTCCCTCCCTCCCTCCCTCCCTCCCTCCGTTGTAATCAAGGAATGTACACGCACAAGTGCAGCCTAATCTGATCCTTATAGCATCAGAGGAAGAGTAGGAATGCTACAAGTGCGTGCAGCTGTACTTCTAGCCGGACTGTTTATTCAAAACAGTGAATTGGATAGGTGCTTGTAACATTCCTGGTATGCCTCCTACATACCTCATCGTACTGTACTGCTGCTAAAACACCCCCAATTTCATTGACTGCTGCAAATGAGATGTGCAATACTTATTGGTAATAGCTAATGATGTATCACCTTCCATCTCTCTGGTAGCTATCAATGGTCTGGTAGACTTGATTCGCACTCATAAACATACCCATATGTATAATACCTTCTAGGAATCAGCTGGGGCAAGATAATGAAGGGACATTAGTAAATGTTGGCAAGTCACTCTCATGGCTGTCACAAATGTGACACATAAAAACTAATAGTATGCTTACTGGGCCCTGAAGAGTGCGTTTTGGGGTGCGATTCAGTTTATGGCTAATTGGTCACAAAGGCTGGACTGAGAAGAGCATCTTTTGGAGCTTACGGTGATAAGAAATCAATTGCCCGCTACAATAACGTACTTCACAGTTCGGGTCTGAGCCATTCTATTGTGACTTGCAGGTCACAACTGGACTAAGAAGAGCATCTTTGTGAGCCAGGTTAAAACACCACTATATAGATACTGCCATCAGTTTACTGAAGCTATTGAAAGTCAGTCCAGGAGTCCAGTCCAGTAGCTATATATACAGCAGCTAGCTAGTCTTAATTTCCAGACCCTCAGTAAAAGAGATCTGGTGCAAACATTATCACCATGGGCACTAAAAGCTAAGCCATTGAAGTTACTTGCTGCATGGGCTTCTGAAGGTGTGCCAGGTAGCTAGGGTATGAGGAAGCCTGGTGGTGAGGAAGCCCAGTACAAGTGAGATAATTGCTGGCGAGGAAGCCCGGAGTGTAGCTACGAGATAATTTCTGGTGATTCTTGTCACTGAAATTCCACTGTGTTCTAAAATGTTGTACTATGTGTATATTCACCAGACCTTCCCTCCTTTCACAATATGTTTACTGAAGGTTTGCATGGGAACTAGACTAGTGGTCCGCCATGTATATCCACCCATTGCTCTGGATACTGAGAGAGACCACGCTTTACATATGTGCCAACACCCTTGCTGCAATGCATGTGACGTAGAGTGTGTTGGCACTTTGTTTGTAGCTATGCATGCCATAGCTATGAGTGACACACTACATGTATACGCAAATTTAAATTATGATTTTGATGTCATGAACCTTGCACGTATATACGTAGCTAGCTAAGTGGTAGAACCTAAAGTTTACCAGAAGAGCTAATAGGAGTAGTGTTTGTGTATCATGCATGCATGCCTGCCTTGGTCCGTTATGGCCATCCGGGGAGATGTGAGAGACATTGACAAGCAGGGGCGTAGCCAGGAATTGTTTTCAACCAAGGCAGTATGATGCTGGAGGAACTTTGCATCTTTAACAGAGGCTGCAAGAAACCACGCAAAGTGTGGGTATGTATGCTAGCTAGCACACTAATGCAAGTTGTCATGTTGCATATGTAGCTAGCTATACATGTAATACGTTATTGCTATATATTGGAAAGGAATGCTAATTTCCTGTGGGCATGTCTTGCAATCTTTTTATCAAAGTCAAGTGGAAAAGAACAATAATTCTGCATTGTTGGTGAGTTTGGGCACCGTCACGCATAGACTATAGACTGCACGAACCGCTTTGTGACGTCATAGAGTGAGAAATGGGGGTGGGGTTGTTTGAAATTTAGTGGGTGGTCTCTCAATCCAGCGCTTTTGTAATTTCCAGTACAGCAGACAGCGCCAATCGATCTGCACAATGGAAAGTGAGCTAAAGGAAGGAGACATTGAAGGTACGTGGCCTTAGTGCAGGGCAGTATAAACTAGCGGATAAGTACGTAATGGATTTCAAACTAATAGCTAATACCGCGCACGCTGATAGAATAAGCGCGCCAATAGTATTACGTGGCCAGCGCACTGAAGTGTAGCCTAGAGTAACTCGTGGAAGGACGTGTAGAGTCGTGGTCTTACGTTATTAAACAGCAATCCAAAAAGTGAGGGGTGGGGCTGAACGATTTGCGTTGGACAGTAATTATGACGTCATGAGTTGTACTAGCCCTAGCCGGCTAGCTTGTCCATTTTGTAACCAATTCTGACACATCTGCTGCTCATGAATTGATTAGCACTCCGTAATCTTTCAGAATCACCGACAGCAGCAAGGAAGAAGCATGCCCAACAAGTTATCATCAATGGTTGCCAAAGGGGGCTGGGAATCCGCGTTGTGGGAGGGAGGAACATCACCTCTGACTCGGAATTGGACTTTGGGATCTTCATCAAACAGATTATCCCTGACAGTCTGGCTGCCAAGGATGGTAAGGATGTACACACCAAGCTAAGATCTAATCTGGAGTCTGGGTATGAGACTGCAGGCCTATTCCTCCCCAAGTATGTGTTAGCAGTCGTATTGAAACAAGAGAATGTTGACGCAACATGACAGCTGTACCACAGCTGTAGTAGTACTGCACATATTGGCTCAAAGAACTTGTTATGAACATTACGCAAGTCACAGTTTGTGCTGATCCACCTGAAATGTATCAAGTTCGCAAGTGCACTTTCAATCTCCCATGCTACATTTGTTCAGATACACATGTACCTATAGGAAGGAGGTGCAGTAATCTAACTCTTTCGCAGCAGAATATTGGTTGCTTAACACGAGTGTTTGAGTGAGAAGTGCACTGTGTGGCCGTGTGGTTACTCGACTGTGGTGTGAGAGACCACGGGTTTGAGTCCCACCATCTGCACCTAGGAAGGGGTTTTCTCCAAGTTCCCTTCCCAGGAAAAGGCTTCAAATAAGCATTCATTTGCTTCCTGCCCAATCCTGCCCGTCTGGGAAAACTTAAAAATGTCTGCATCCCTCATTACTGGAGCTGTTGGTCGGCTTTAGGAACGATGAGCATTTTAGATTGACGTATCTGAGTTGTGCTTATACATAGGCCTCCAATTTTGCCACAGTTATATTACCAAATTAGGACATGTGACCTATTTTGGCTACAGGCCGCCTACAGAGGGGAGATCAGCTCTTGGAATCAAATGGAATCAGCCTCATGGGAGTGTCTAATGAGAGGTAGGCTCATGCTGCCTGAATTTCTTCCATCGTCCCTGTACCTTTGTTACTATGCAACAGTTAGGATGTAGCTCACATGCAAATGTAGTGGCGTAATTCATTAGTGTCTAATGAGAGGTATATAGGCTCATGCTGCCTGAATTTTCTTCCATCGTCCCTGTACCTTTGATACTATGCAACAGTTAGGGCGTAGCTCACATGCAAATGTAAGTGGTACTTCATTGCATGGGGAACGAAGTTGGCAAGGCCTATATGATGTCAGTCCCAGGTCTTGTCTCCCAACATGGAGTATCGTGCATATCATAATGGAATCAATTGTGAGCACTCAAGACTAGGCGTACATCTGTTGCCATACATCTTTCCACTAGCAAGAACAATTGCCGATGCTCTGCATGTCATGTTATGACTGTCCACTCCTTTGCCCTCCAGCTGCGTACAGAGCAACTATGTTGTAGATGTTGGGCTGGGTAGTGTACCTACAGGCTGTTGGCATTAGAACAATGCTATGCTGACTGAACTTCTTTTGTTCTCTTGCACACAGAGCAACTGTTGCTGTAAATGTGTCATTTTTCAGTATGGTTGCAGCAAATAGAAGCTGCACAAGGGCCGGTCTCAATTCAATCAATCAATCAATCAACTATTCCATATTCCATTAATCAATCCAGTTATTCCATCAATCAATTCAACTGACAGTTGATTGATCACTCACAACTAACTTGCAGGGCTGTGGAGATCAATTCAACTGATTGTTGATTGATTGATCACTCACAACTTGCAGGGCTGTGGAGATCAATTCAACTGATTGTTGATTGATCACTCACAACTTGCAGGGCTGTGGAGATCAATTCAACTGATTGTTGATTGATCACTCACAACTTGCAGGGCTGTGGAGATCAATTCAACTGATTGTTGATTGATCACTCACAACTTGCAGGGCTGTGGAGATCAATTCAACTGATTGTTGATTGATTACTCACAACTTGCAGGGCTGTGGAGATCAATTCAACTGATTGTTGATTGATCACTCACAACTTGCAGGGCTGTGGAGATTCTGAAGGGTTGTGCCGCCACAGACACCATCTCTTTGTGGGTGTCGAGGGACTCCGAGTCACAATCCGACTTCCACCGTCTCTCCACCTCGCTTGCAATGGTGCAACAGCACCTAGTCAGGGCCATTCCACAAGGTACATACGTAGCAGCATGCATGTCTGCAGATCATTCAATCCGTCTGCCTCGTAACTACCCGTCATTTGTCACCCATGGCAGGGTCTGTCTGACAGTATCGTCTACCTGTCTATATGGTAACTGTCCATCAATTTGTCAGCCATGAGAGGGTCTATCTGACAGTATCTCTCTACCAATCTGTCAGTATTCTGTCTGTCTGCCCGTCTGTCCATTTATCTGCTCTGTCCTCATCTAGCCATACGTCTACCTGTGCGTGTATTTTTTTATGTCTGTCTGTACTCCTGCTGTCTGTCCATATTCCCGCTGTCTGTCCATATTCCCGCTGTGTCTGTTTGTCTGATCGCATTTCTCCCTCCCTCGTTCTTGTGCAGCCCATCCCATTGCTACGTCCACGCCGCGAGTGGCATTTATCACTCCTTCTGCTGCTGCTGCCCCTGCAGAGAATGGCTACTTGGAAGCTGAAACACATCCGACTGACTCTGCACAAACCAGTAAACCGGAGCACACGGGACTTGCAACAATCCGGGAATCTGTGACAAGTGATGCAACTGGAATTTCTACGATTGCAGAAAGTGACACGTACACACGACGCTCTTCTACCTCCAGTGAGCTCACGCAGATTTCGACCACTGACATTAGTAGTCATGGCGATGAAAACGACTTTGAGAATCTCAATACCAACATGAACAATGCAATGGAGGAGGTGGTTGCCATGCCAACAGTGCCACTGCCGAGAATGGGTGCAACTCCTTCCGGGGAATCAGGAGAAGGATCCTCCCCAAAGTCACTCGCTCTCAGCGATGTCGTGGTTTCACTTGGCACCTCAACCCTGATGGACACCAGCCATGTGGCTCCGACTGTGCCGAATGGGCCTAGGGAACCGGAGGAAGCCCTCTCCCCTCCCACCGCTCCCCTCTCCCCTCCTCCCGATGACCATCTTGGGGATGGCAGCCCTCCTCCTGTTCCTACCTCACCTCCTCCCTTCACTACTGGTACAGTTAAGCTGCATGTATATACTGTACAACTCGTATTACACAGCCAGAGGTGGTATAGTGAATCCAGTAATTTTGAATGGCTGGGACAGACTTGGTGGCAATGTTTCAATCAGACTATGACCACAGCACATTCTACGCTGATGCCAAGTTTGGAAAGCTGTGTACGTGAAGTCCAACAATAGCTGCGACAGCATGCCCATACATTACTCTGTTCCTCTGCAAAGGTAGTATGCTTGAGCCTCACTGCGCCAAGAAGATGATAGCTAGTGGAACTCTTATTATGGGAGTTGAAGGTTGCAGCTGCAGAAACCATTACAAGTTCAACAGCAACAACAGTGTACCTGCATGTACACCTTCTTCACTATGGGAAGCTATAGATACTCAATAGCTGAAGTCTGTCCACGACTATTGTTGGACTTCACACAGCTTCCCAAATTAAACTTGGCATCAGTGTAGACTGCATGTGATGTGGTGTGGTCATATTGCCGCCAAGTCTGCTCAAAGCCATTTCAATTTTAATTGGACATGAATGGGCAATTCAATTACTCTAAATATAGCTTTGGGAGTGGAAATGAACCTTAGCAGTGTCAATACTCTGAATTGACTTGCCATACTGCTCTCTCAAGGAATGCTGGATCCAGGAGAAATTAGCTATAGACGTCATACAGTTAGATGGTCTTGCATCAACTCTGGCCATGCCAGGGCTGGAATTAAACTCATTTGCGTAGGATGCCAAAAGCACTACCTATACTGAAGCATCCAGGGCTTCCTGAGTTATGTGACCTTTTATTCTCAAAGAGTTTTAATGAGATATAGAGTTGCATTATAGGCTACAAAACAGCAATCTGAGAGGCTGAAAGCAACTATGGGATGTCTGTCTATATAGGTTGTATGTCTATATAGCTAGGTTTGAATTCAATATGCCATCAATGGATATAAGAGTGTATACATGTAGCGTCATTGTGAAATCATTGGTACAGCTTAATTGGAAATTGTTTGGTACCAAGTTCCCAGAACACAGACGCTGTGACATTGTTTGCGAGTTCAGTACATGTAGAAATTCTGTACAAGAACAAGTGGAAAGGTTAGGCTGGTGCATGAGTGTGGACGCACCTACAGATGAATGTATTCGCCACAAACACTTGCAGCTAGGGAGGTAGTCAAGAACTAGGTATCCATACATACAGAGCTAACTTCGCATTGCCTCTCCTCCCCTCCCTTCCCTTCCCTCCCCTTCCCCCTTCGTGCACTTTCTCCTCCCACTCCCTACCTTGATCCTCCTATCCCCTCCGAAACTAGATGAGCTGATCAAGCCTCAAAAGCGACAGCCAGCTCCAGCTGAGGTTGCCATGGCAACTGCTGGCTCTACTGTAGCTGAAACCATGCTCAGGTAATCTACCATTCGTTATCAGCTCAGGACCTATGAGCACCACAAGTGCCGGGAAGGAGTGTTTAGCCATGCCTTGCCGAATAGCGGTCCATAGGCTACCTATATGCTCACGTTAACTCTCTTCAGTTCATCCCCACCTCCTCCTCCTCCCCTCCCTCCTCACTTCTCTCTTCCACTCCTCCTTTCTCCATTCTCCTGTCCTCCTCCCTGTCCCCCTCCCCGTCATCCTCCACCCCTCCCTCTTCCCCATTCCATCCTCCTCCACCCACTTCCCCCTCCCCCCACTCTTCCCCCTCCTCCCTCCACCTCCACCCTCCCTCCTCCTCCACCCCTCCTCCTTCCTCTACCCCTCCCTCCTCCCCCCTCCTCTTTTCCTTCCCCACCTCCTCCTGTTCTCCCTCATGCAGAAGAATAATGACTTGAATGTGTAGTTCATGAGACCTCCATCAATGCACTAATACTAACAATGCAGCCCGTTTCCCTCCTCCCTTACCTCCTCCTCCCCTCCTCTACCCTTCCCTCTTCTCTCTCTCCCCTCCCCTTTCCTTCCTCTACCTCTCCTTCTCTTCCTCCCCTCCTGCCCTCCCTCTTCCTCCGCACTCTTCCTCCTCCTCCGCACTCTTCCTCCTCCCTCCTCCTCCCTCCTCCTCCCTCCTCCTCCCTCCTCACCCCTCCCTCCTCCCCTCCTGCCCTCCCTCATATGCACAGGAGAAGGCTTTCCCCCGAGGGTGAGTCCAGTCTCTCCCCTCCCATTTCCCCGCGCGCTCCCTCTCTCTACACCTTCAGTATCCCCAAGCTGGCTGGCCTGGGGGTCATCATTTCAGGCGGAGTCAACAAACCGGATGGACCACAAATCTTCATCGACA
Source organism: Axinella damicornis (assembly GCA_963931865.1). NCBI lineage: Eukaryota > Metazoa > Porifera > Demospongiae > Axinellida > Axinellidae > Axinella > Axinella damicornis. Next base: position 2,601,714 of record OZ007506.1, on the reverse strand, counting down.
AGGTCCTAGATGGGATGGATGCAGCTAAGGTAAACATTTTTTCCCGTCCTATCCAATGACATGTATCACACTGTAGTCAAGTGTCATTTGAGTGTTTCAGGAAGTGACAGATTAACCTGTAGCATCGTACCCAGCCTTCTTACCCCAGCATTTGTCGCTATAGTTATGTAATCTGCAGTTTTGTTGCTCACAATCAACAGCTGTACATAGCAACACTCCAAGATGCTAAGCAACATAATTATGTAGTACAGACAAGCAGGTGAATGGTTTCACACCCAACTCTCATGTTCACGCACAATGTGCATGCACGCACGTACACACACATGCTTGAACACATAACACACCCACACACAAACACACACACACACACTCACATGCAAATGCACATGCACACAGGATGGTCGTCTGCAAAAGGGAGACAGGATTCTGGCGGTGAACGGCGAGACATTCACCAATCTAACAAGGGAAAGAGCTCTAACCATCCTCACCCAGTTCAAGCTAAGGTGAAGCTTACAATAGAGCTAGACACCTCACATTAACCAAAGACACAGCAGGTTTGGTCCCAGGCGTCTGTGTTTAGTGCAATTGTAAAGCTGGTGGACGTGGTCTGTATCTAGCCTTGGTCCCAGGCCTTCTACACCTCCGCTTGCAGTATGCAAAACGGTCTGTATCTAGCCTTGGTCCCAGGCCTAGCTGCTACACCTCCGCTTGCAGTATGCAAAAACGCAGGGAGAAGGCATTCAACGCATGGATATAACCAGGAGCGCATGAGCCGCCTTCGGCAGCTCATGCGCTCCTGATATAACTTTAGACAATGGTTAATACCAAGAATCATAAACTCTTAGTAGCCAGTTAAGTGTTTCTATGCTAGGTATCTGGGGCTAGGAATGAGATACGAAGCTGGGATTTGTACCATTGAGATCAGCATGAAAAGACCCTTCAACTGATATCCTAAAAGTTACTTTTCACATTTTTTCCAAAAATCGCACTGACCAAGGCTATAATAATCCATGATTTGGGTCAAAATTCAACCCACAGCAAAATGGACATCATTTGAAAGCGCCATTCATGCTGATCACAATGGTGCAAATCCCAACATTGTAGCTCATTCCTAGCCCAAGATACCTCTGTATAGTACTCAACTTAAACGTTTGGCCTAATAATTTGCATCAGCATGAAAGGATAATAACCATGCATGACAAAATGTAACTGACTAATTTTAAGGACATCATTTTCTTTATATGCTGCATGACCACAATGGCACATCTCATTATTGTCTTCTCTTGTAAGTTTCTGGCAATTTTGGCTTAATTCAAAATATTCAGTAGAGAATGGTGTCCAAAATGTGCCAATTTTGGCACAAGAGCATACCTCTGGTGGGTGGGTCTGTAAGTGCAGGTGGGTGGAGTCTATGCTGGTGGGTGTGGTCTATGCTGGTGGGTGGGGTCAGTACAATGTATCTGCAAGTGCTGAGAGAGAGAGATTAAGAGAGAGATTTCGCTCTTCCTATCTCATGCAGGCCTCATGTGAAGGCGTACACAGTGACTGTGGAGAGGCCCCCAGGCCCAGAGTCCACCTTTGGCAGCACCACCCCACCCCTCTCCCTCTCCAACCCTCCCCGCACCACCACTTCCACCATCTTTGAGTCTGATACTCTTCCTGTCTCTGATGAAGTACCCAAGGCCACAGGTCAGTCCTGCACATAGTCTAACCGCTAGCCCCTCTCCGTCTGGCTGGTCAAGCGTGCACGTGGCAAATGCACACAGCTATCAGCTGTCTAATATAGCTATACATTATGCAGCTGCATGCTGCAGTTGAAGCATTATCTTACATCATAAGACCTTCCTTGATTACCATTAAAGCTAGAACATCAGCTGCAGTGTGTAACTGCTGTACACTATGCATGATCTCATTCCCAAACCCTCCAATTCAATATGTGGACTGGGAATGAGATCAGCTGTCAAGAGTCTGATTCCAATTCCAGTGAGGGGAATAAGCCCATAGTGTGCATGCTGATATCACATACTCTGATTACCAGACCCAATTCCAATTATGGGCTGGGACTGAAATTAATGGCAATTACATATAGTGTCAACACTCAGTCCATACTTGTCAATGACTTAATGACTACAAAATGAACGTATGTGGAATTCATACGGCCTTATTCCATATACGGAAGACTTGGAAACAATGCTAATTCATACTTCATTAGACAGCAATGCTTTCAATTTACACAATGCAATTATACTCACATGCACACACACACACCACACACGCACACACACACACACACACACACACACACACACACACACACACACACACACACACACACACACACACACACACACACACACACACACACACACACACACACACACCTCACAGGACTGGATACACCTGAGGTCTACTTCCGACAGACCGGGAGGGACACCAGGCCGACCGAGCACTCCCTCACTCCCCATGACATCACCTGGTTGAAAGAGGGGGGAGAGGGGAAGGTGACCACACCCTCCCGTTACCTTGTCAAGAAGGATACTTCTGGGCAGGGTAAGAACATGAATTGGTTGCATGTCCTTCTTCGTTAAATAGGCTACAAGAAGGCAACAAATTTTCTCCTGAAAGGATTTAGTGATGGCCTATCGATCCTACTCCACTCCACCTCTCAAAAAAGGCAAGGAAACAAGGGGAATACCCATACTCAGTCCCATCCCATTTTAGAATTTGCGATGGGATGGCACTGAGGATGGGTAATTCTCCTTGCCTTTGTTTTTTCAAGAGGTAGCCCATCACTAAATTCCTTTACATTTTTCAGAGGCTATAGAGCTATTAAGAATTTTCCAGTCTATTTCATGTGGCCTGGGATGGGACTAGAGT